>RJWM01008225.1:0-73903 GCA_004363535.1 Dasyprocta punctata | reverse complement strand
GCCCCATCAAAAGTATGAGGACTTGGGGGTACATAGCATATCCTATACAGTATTCTTTCACAATAACTTTTGAAGTAAATTATTTCATTTGACCAGACTAGATTCACTACAAGGAATATCCTGAACATATGATTTGTTTTAGTCCATGTAGCCTCATAATAATAGTATAAAGATATCAAATAATACATGTTACTATGATCTCTATTTCTCAAAACAACAAATTATCAAGAAAAATTCCAGGATTATATAGTGTGAAGTCATAAAGTATTATACAGGAAAAGATTTCTGCATAAAGGTTAATTTAAAAAAGTTTTATCAGCCGGGCGTGGTGGCGCGCACCTTTAATCCCAGCACTCGGGAGGCTGAGGTAGGAGGAGTGTTGTGAGTTCAAGGCCGGCTTGGGCTACAACGCGAGCGCAAGACCGACCTGAGCTACATAGTGTGACCCTGCCTCAAAAAACTAGGGCCGGGAGTTTGGCTCAGTGGTTTAAGCACCTGCCCTGGCAGGTGCGAGGTTGTGAGTTCGATCCCTGGCGCCGCAAAAAAAAAAAAAAAAAAAAAAAAAGTTCTATCTTTCCATAAAATATTTTCATCAAATTCATCTTTGTATTAATAAACCAAAGATACGTGCCTTGTTCTGTACTATTTTAGTGAATAAAATTATTTTTCTAATGAAGTTAGTTTTAATACTTTTAAAACATAGATAATATCGGTAATTCCATAAAAATACAACTAGCAATTAAGTAGCTATGGTTTTTAGAAAGATGTGGTAAATGACCTGTGAAGGTTTTTTTCCTTAATTTTTTATGTTCTTTTAAAGTCAAAAAGATTTCAGAATTTTATTACCTGAAAATTATCCTACTTTTTAGACATATTAAACTTGGAAATGTCTTTGAGAAGCTAAAACATACTGGTATCTCAGGGTTAAAGTAAGAGAAAATGTGGATTCTCTTACTTGAACAGAAAGGCTACAACCATGCAAAACCATTTTCTCTGGTCTGCAAAGACTATGCAAGGAATTTTAAGAGTAGAATCTGATGAAAGAGTAAAACAACAAGTGTTTAGCGAATATAAACTAGTTAAAACATCTGAACTTCATAAAAAAAGTAATAAATTTTAAAATCAGAATGATGGCACATGTGCTCAATCTAGGTAATGCTGCATACATAAAGCTACATTATGTGTTATACATTTAATAATCCATGTGCATAGCCAGTCATATTTTTATTTCACATGCATGTAAAAATTGCCACTTGGGTTTATCTCTAGCTGCAAAATTTTCACCATGCAGTACCAAGTGAAGCCTCAGAAAATAATCAAACAGCATAAAGGATAGTTAATGCAATGAACAGTAGTATATCTCCACAGAATTTTATTCCTGGTTAAACTCAGTGAAGTAGATATTGTTACCAGAGGCTAAGGTGTTATGTAATTTTGCTCTATGCCTCTGAGTATTAGGAATTGGATCTCAAAGCCCCTAACAGCATTGTAAGGTGAAGTCTAACCAATAAATCTCTTTCCCAAAGCAAAATCCAGCAGAGAGAGTAAACACCATTGATTTCACAAGTCAACTAAATAGCCAACAGGCTGTGAAATACGTTATTCTATTACCTCTGTTGAATTTTGGTGATGAGTCACTCAGCTGAGGCTTTTGATGCTTCCTCAGTAGTCAGCCTGCTTGATGAAGTAGCCAAAGTTCATTGAAGCCAATATTCTCTTCAGTCTTCACTCTGGCTTCTTTGGCAAACCTCAGTATAAAAACAACCATTATCATGGAAAGAATTCTCTTGATAATGTTTATAAAGCCACATAGTTTCAAGAGATACAGATAAAAATAAGCTTAAAAACAGATTTTCAGGATCACTCATTCTTCAAAGAAGACAAACTAAGGCAAAAATTAAATGCCACATTTAACCATAAAATTTAAGCAAGGTGAGAATTTGGAAGAAAAAAGAACAGAAAAATGTCTTACTTGTGGGAGGACAAAAGATGCACTTTCACTGACTTGAAAACTTAAACCTACAGACCTTCTGAAAGAGTAATTACATTTCTATAAAGGTATTCATAGACAACATTCAAAGATACATGAAGATGTCACAGTATTGAATAAGAAAATGACTACATTAATTATAGTAAGTTCATACAGAGAAATTCCATGGAGCCTGGAAAGAATGAAACAAATCTATATGTACAGCTATGTAAAATACCTCAAATATATTGCAAGTTGAATGAAAGAAGTTTGAATAACTGCTTTTTTTGATATGATGCCATTTGCATACTCTTATTCCCATTTGTGATAAAGAAAAAAAACCTTTTACATATTTTCCCTATATACACAGAAATTTCTGGAAGTATTGGATGTCTAGCAAATGGCACTCTAAGTTGCCAGGCCAGGGGAACAGGGTCAGCCCCATGTGGGACACTTTAGAACCTTCTCATTTATTCATTTCTGAATTTTTTTTCACCATGAGGGCAAGAAATTCTCTTCTTCCTTACCTGTTCATATGAGGATGAAAGTGTATAATAAATGTCTAGTTTGAAAAGAACTGTCAGACACCAGGAAATCGATGAACGTTCAACATAAGTGAGTACGTACACAAGTATGGACACGTGTGCACACACATGAACACACACATAGAAGTGCAGGCTTGTACTAGCATTATGGTATGTCTACACCCACCTGTTCACGCGATCTGGCACTGTGTAACTTCTGACTGTTCCCAAACTCGAAAAGACTATAAAAGGTAAGTGTTTTAAATCATTTCAGGACCTCAAGGCAGCCAAGGCAGTGCAACTAAAGACAGTCCCAAAAGGAAGGCTTCCGTGATTGTTTCTGAAAGTGGCAAGAATGATGGGATGTGTTCAAAGCAAGGATGAATATTTTGAGGGAGATTAATGTCAACGTATCTTTTATTCTAACAGATTTGTTTTTATTTAAATATTCACCATAACTTTATCACATCTCATATGTACAGACAAATACACAATGCTCTCCCTCCACCAGTTTCTGAAACCTGCTGATAGCACACTGTGTTACATGCCTGTGATCCATGACACGTCTCCATTATCTTCTCAGTGTCTTTATTCCAAGAGAGGAGAGAAACAAGGAACAGGGAGAAGAGTTAATTTGGGTATTGTTTGCTGATTCCTAGCTTACAATTTTTTCAAATGACACAAAATGTTGTATTTTATTTTCTCTTTCCAAAATGGGAAGAAATATGTTCTATCCATAGCATAGGAAATTGCTTCATCTTGTTCCCTATTTCAATCAATCTTGAAAGAAAGGTTAGGCTGGAAACACTTAAAAATACTTTTGCTTTTATTGAAAACCATAAGAATGATGATGTTACATGAGTAATGATGTTGAAATAACACACATCTAATGATAGGGATTTTGACAGGCAGTGAGGTTCGTAATTCATTTCTTCTGCTCCAAATCACAAAAACAAAACACAACAAGACACTACTACCTTCCATGTAGGTAGACTCTTAAAAAGATGTTTTTCTCACTCTCATACAAAGCACTAGAGAAATTTTGGGTAAGCAGCTGTTATGTATTTTCATTCATTTAAAAATCACATACATCACACAATTTGACTGCTGTATTATGAATATTACCAAATGTAAAATCTGAAATTAAAGTATATGGTACTTAAAATATAATCAAGTTTCTAGTATTTTTGTCACATCTACCAGAATACTGTGTCAAATAACTCAGTTACTATGACAATGTCTCACATACAACCGAAAAATGTATACATATACCTACCTAAAGTATCACACCCTCAGCTACGACAACAAGTGAGAAATCTCAAGAAAATTCTTAGTGCTGATATGTCCCCTGAAAGAGCTTAGGAAAAAAGAATTAAATTGAGAAAATAAATTATTCCTTCTATTTGAGTGAATGATAATGAGTATTTTCTAGGTGACATGTATTGTCACGAACCTTGCAATATTTTAGATTTAAAATTCTAAACAACTCTATATGGCAACTGTTATTCCCATTTTACAGTTACAGAAACAGAGGAGTAAAGAAGCCCAAGATCAGCTAGTTAGA
The DNA here is from genome assembly GCA_004363535.1 of Dasyprocta punctata. NCBI lineage: Eukaryota > Metazoa > Chordata > Mammalia > Rodentia > Dasyproctidae > Dasyprocta > Dasyprocta punctata. The sequence continues at coordinate 69,846 of RJWM01008225.1, read as the reverse complement.
AACTAGTAAGATATGGAATCAGAATCTCAGTAGACTTATTCAAAAACTTGCACAACTAATTAGTTCTATTTACTACCTTAAAATAGTAAATATTTGGCATTATAAATGTGTAAGTTATTGTAAAATCTGAAATTACAAGATATTGTATAGTCCAAAAGAGGAGAAACAGTTTGCAAACTGGGTCTTCTCTCCCCCAGTGTCTCTGAAATCTGTCACCTATACTAAAAGGCAGAGCTCCTCTAACTAAAGATGAGATAGGACCCACAGGGTTTACCACAGGACACAGGAAATCATCAAAACTTTTGTAGGAAGGATTTAGAGGAATTTTTTTTCACAAATATCTAAGTTGCTTCTTTACGTCCCTATATTGACTCCTTTGAATTAAAAATAAAACCCTGCATGGCTTTAATTTTTAAAAATCCTAAAATATAAAAATATACATAAAATTTATGTGAAAATTTTTCAAAGAATTTATTCTGAGTCAGTGGTTCTCAGTGGAGGGAGCAGTGTTCTGGTTTTTGTGATTTGGAGCAGAAGAAATGAATTATGAACCTCACTGCCTGTCAAAATCCCTATCATTAGATGTGTGTTATTTCAACATCATTACTCATGTAACATCATCATTCTTATGGTTTTCAATAAAAGCAAAAGTATTTTTAAGTGTTTCCAGCCTAACCTTTCTTTCAAGATTGATTGAAATAGGGAACAAGATGAAGCAATTTTCTATGCTAAGGATAGAACATATTTCTTCCCATTCTGGAAATAGAAAATAAAATACAACATTTTGTGTCATTTGAAAAAATTGTAAGCTAGGAATCAGCAAACAATACCCAAATTAACTCTTCTCCTTGTTCCTTGTTTCTCTCCTCTCTTGGAATAAAGACACTGAGAAGATAATGGAGATGTGTCATGGATTACAGGCATGTAACACACAGCAATCCTCCTGCCTCAGCCTCCAGAGTGCTGGTGCAATAGCAAATAGAAACAGCAAAATGACACCCAGGATTTGGAGGCAGATTGATTTATGTTGACTGAGCACTGACAGAAAATCAATTATCCTTCAAAATGTCAGGCCCTGAAGGCTCCAGGAGGGAGGCTTTCATTGGGCTACAAGCAAAAAAGCAGAGTACTTGGCTGTCTTTGGTTGGTTCTTACAATATACTTCATCATGACCAGGTATGCATTATAGTAACCAGCCATTTTTAGGAGACAGTAGTAGCAGGAACTGTAACAGGAACTATTACCTGAGCAATTAACAGACTGGCTGTGATTTTAGAGACAGTAGTAGCAGGAACTGTAACAGGAACTATTACCTGAGCAATTAACAGACTGGCTGTGATTTTAGAGTCCTGTGTTGTATTCATTGTTTTATTTTTATTGGTTCTATTCTCTTCTGTTATGTCTGATTTTGCTATGTCTGATGGTATGGGCAGCTATTTCAAAGAAAACTAGAGGCAGTATGGTAGCCATCGTTGATTTCCTTCTATCATGTTTTGAAACCCTATATCACTTACACTGTTTTGTTTTGATTGGCTTTATTCTGTTTTATTTTGCTTGGTTTTAATCTTTTTAAAATAAATTTTTTAAACATTTATGCTATCATAGTACAAAGGAATAGCATAGTTGATATATGCTATTATTTCAAAATCTATATAACAATACTAACTATATAAACTTTTTTACCCTTTCTTTTCTAAATTTGTCATTGGAGGAATTTTATTTCCTGACATCGAGTTTTTTAATAATAGAAAAGAGAAGCACCAGGTGTTTCTCACCAGGAGTGTTCTCGGTGACAGCAGAGTTCACTGGAATATTTTTGTTCAGAGCCAAAATAGCACCTACTATTCTCATGCCACCTTCTTAAAAGCCTTCATTGTTACACTGTGACTCCAAAGGAGAGTTGCTCACTTTCACCCACACCAGGAACAGTACAATCAAGACACTGCAAACTGAATAAATGTCTGAAAATTCATTAGCCCCCAACACCTCCCTATCAGAAAATTTGATGAGTAGAAAGGATTATAATATTGTCTGCTATGCAGTCTCATAACTTCCATATTGCATTTCAGAGGTAATATTAATATTCCTCCAGGAATGCATGCTGACAAATTATCCTTTATTTTAGTTACCAGTAACCTCACTGTGAACAGGCAAAAACTAAAATTAATAAAATGACAGAAAATCTTCACAAATACCGTAAGTTACATTAACAAACAAAAATATCAACTAACAGAAGGTTTGCTGCTCAGTAGAGTTGAATTTCTGAACCTCCACCCTGGTCAGAGAAAGAAAAAGAAAGAAAAAGTGAAGAAGGAAAAAGGGAGGGAGGAAGAAAGGACTTTTGATCACTGACAAAAGAGCAGTGGTAACATAAAGTATAATTCGTTCTCACCTAAAATGGATCCAAATGGTATGAAGTTATATCTAGTGCAAGGACCATTGACTCCACTCCTGAAATATTAAAGAACAATATTTTCCTAATGGCTCCAGAAAAGAGAAGGTTCTTTTCTTATAGTACTTGTTCATCCATATGTTACATGTCCTTTTAATCATTGAAAACACATTAACTCTCTGACTCAAGATGATAAAATAATCACACACACATACACACACACACACACACACACACACACACCACTTCATTCCCTACTAAAATTTTATGGAAATAACAACAAACACATTTTTAAAACCTCTATCATTACTGAAAAATAGAAAATCATTTCACAAGTGAACCAAACTTTAGAGAAAATTTTAAAAAGTGGAGAAGGGGCAGAAATAGATTCATCGAAGAGTTCAAGTAAAACACAATCCAAGAAAAACACAAGAGAGGAGCTCTCAGAACCACATTTCCCAGTGGTGTCACAGAGAAACACTAGGCTCTGAATCAACAGGACCAGAAGCCACAGCAGGATAGGAGGCAATCCTTACATCATTACTGAGTGGACTGGTTACCTCCATCCAACATCCAATGTGTACAGAGAGGTTGACTGCAATACATGACCCTGATCAAATGCAGGAAGAAACCAGTCTCCGAATCTATATGGTCTGTCATAGTAACACACAGTCTGCTAGTGATTCCCATATGGGAGAGTGCAACTACAGAACATTTCAAAAATCATTTCATAAAATGTGATTTGAAGCCACTAGTTCAAACAAAGTGGGAGGTCTGGTGATAGGGGCAGAGTTGGGGAAGTCAATGCAAGAGAGATGGAGTAGAAAAATGAATTTTGTTATAAGAACCAGGCCTGAAAATGAATTAGGAATGAACCAAGACAACTTTAGACAAACAAGAAGGGAAAAAAGCAGCTCTTAGCAAAACTGAAATGAACTTTCATTTTCTCTTCTTATTTGAGTAAAACTCAGCAAGAATTATAATGCAAAAGATCATGGACTCTGAATGACTAGGGATGCCTATATTTGTAGCTATACGATTTTGACAGTTCTTAAACAAATTACTTAACACTTCGTACATATTTTCTCATTTGTGAAACCAAATAATAGTACTGTCTCCCTCATAAGATCAAGAAAGTATTAAGTTTACTTGTACAAAGCTCTCAACCAGTGTTTGCCATTATTTGTCACCACAGTGCATCATAGTAGACTCAGAACAAAGTCATTCATTTTTGTTTATTCATTTGGGGTTTTAAAACACCATCTCACTAGGCTACCTATGTTGTCCAGGCTGGTTTTAAACTCACATTTCTCCTGCCTCTGCATCCAGAGTTCCTGGAACTATAGGCACACTTCCCTACAAAGGCCTAGACTAGAGGCATCCCAAATTTGACCAGAGTGAAAAGCTTCGACTGATACCTGCACTCCACCCTTCCATTCCAAGAAGATAGCCGATGCTCCTGTACGTGTGATTTACAGATAATTGGTCTATAGTTAGGCTTCCATTATTGTGACATCCTGGTACTTCAATAAGCCAACAAAACTGCTGAGAAAGCAAGCCATTGACTCCATCAGTCAGTTTCATCGTGTGTGCAAGAAAAAAATCAAATTCCAGATATTTGAGGACAACAAAAACTTAACAGAGAAAGATCAAAATAAACATGGAAACTGACCTAGGAGGAAAAGACATTATATAAGAACCATAATTTTTTAAAATTTCATATTGTAACATAAGGTACTTTACAAATAAAACACTACTTGTTAAAGTAATTAGAATTCAAAAAACTGTACTTAAAATTGAAAAAATGATGGTCAAAGATAGAAAACCAAGAAAAGTAGTAAGATACTTATATCTTATTGACAGAAGAATATAAATATTTACTACTTACATACATTTTGTAAATGTACACTTAAATATATTAAAATTTAAGAGAAATTAACTAAAATAAATATGATGTATAAATAAAAGAAAAAGAAAAAACCTGATTTATTTAGTTAAATACAAAACAAATAAAAGTAAGTGAACAAAATACAAGCAGAAAGCACTAAATATAAAGGAAAAAATAACCCTGTATGTACCACTATATTAATACAGTCTTATATTCCTTTTATAAGAGGAAAATATATAGGATCACATTTGGAAGAAATTCATCTGTCTGCTATATAAAAATGCAAAACTCAAAGCAAAACAGGCTGACTGTAATGCTATAAACAAAGGTATACCTATAAATGCAAACAAAAAAGCAGATATGGTAAGATAAATATTAGATAATACAAAATTGAAGGTAGAAAGTATTAAATGAACTTGAGCAATGTGTCTTATATCAATAGAAACAATATCTCACCCAAAATCAAGCAAAGAGGAAAACATTTGTTTCTAATAATACAAAACAAAAATATATGAGTACAAGCACAAATATTTTTAAAATGATAAATATTCTAGTCATGATAATACTTTACATATTTCTTTAAAAATTCAGGTCAAGTAATGAAATACTACAAAAGGTCACAAAATATGTCAGTAACAATACCTAGTTAGGTTTCTTATATCTAATAGAGAATGCATAACTTCAAATAGCCATAAAATTTTTATAAAAACCATATTCCAAAATCCCTCCAGAAGCTATAATTTTCAAGAAGTAGAGAGCATTTGCTGTATTATGAGATGACAACATAGTAAGGAGTCATTTGTGTAGACCAAACAAATTTCCCATAAAAGAAACAGATCTTCCCCGTAGAATTCCAAATAATTTATGGAGAGTTCAGCTCCTCAAAGAGTTTCGCTCTCCAACCCTTAAGTATGGGCTGTATTTACTGACTTGCTTCCAAAAACAAGGGTCTGAAAAAGAGGGAAAAGTAACTTAACATTGATAATCTTGACAAGCACGCCTTCAGCCAGATTATCTAGGTTATATAATCAGTGATAACTAGCTTTATAGTATCTTTTTGATACAATATAATAACAATGGCATCTCACCCCTTTTATGTTCCTTTCATAATCATATACTAATGGGGAGAGCGTCACACAAGCCCAAAGTGAGGGATATTCTACAAGAAAAAAAAAATTTGTGACCTGAAAGTATTGCCTGAACTGTGGAATCTGTCTGGGCTGCTGATCTGTGTTGTGTCTCAGTTCTGGATCTTCCCTAGAATATATGCAAGAAGTTTCTCAGAATGGTTCTTAGAAAGTAGTTTTTAGCAAGCACGTTTACTGAGGGACAAACAATACACTCTAAATAAGGTTAACTTTTATAAGGATTGTACACTTCAGAGAGTTTTAAGTGGACAGAGTCAGAGGCAGCACCTGCCAGAAATGAATATATGACCTCAGGACAGAAGAGCAGCCCTGGACATGGTATCCTATATCTGTAATCCCAGCGCTCTAGGAGGCTGTGGCAGGAGGATAAAAAGTTCCAGCCCAGACGAGGCAATTTAGAAACTTAGCTAGACCTGTTTCAAAATTAAAAATGTCTAAAAGGGTCAGGGATGTAGCTCAATACAAGGCTCTGGATTCAAACCTCAATATCACAAACACACACACACATGACCAGAAAAGTAAAGAAAAGAAAAGAAAAGAAAAAGCAAAGAAAACAAAAGAAAAAAGAGGAAGCACAGACAGAAACCAGAGATGGCAACTACAGCAAAGTCCACGGTTGGTTTCTCATTTGTTTTTCCTAGAATTTGGAGGAGTAGCCAAGGGTTGTGGCTAACTTCCCTTAAGTGGGGAGGAGGTTTTGGAACTTACATGTTTTTAGTCAGGATAAACATGCCTGGCCAAAATCCATTGGGGAGAGGTCAAACCACATGTAAATACAGTAAGGAAAAACTAGTTGGGTAGATAGGTCACTGTAGGACACCAAGAAGTTGGTGACCCTAGGTGATAGGCACTTTTCAGAAACTCTGGGGATGGCAGGATCTGGAAACCTAGAGTATTGTTTGCAGGGATTCCTCCCTCAGCCTGTGGCAAGTTTAGAGTCTCTTTTGGGAAATCAAAAGACTGATAAGGACACAAGAAGTGCAGCTTTGCAGCCCCTCAAGCACTTAACCTTGGACCCAGTTCCTGAGGAACCATTCTGATGCTTCTTCAAGGGATGTAGTGAGAGTTATGGAAACCCTACATGGGAAAATATTACTCAGATTTTCCCAGGATTAGGACTTTATTCCTGTGAACCACTGGAAGATCTGGGGTTCTTTTCAAAAAGTAAGACCCCAGGTCTGCTCCAAGTGCAAATAAGTAGAGTCACTGTAAATGAGCACTGGTAACCAATATCCCTCTTTGTCTCTGCAGGCTCCTAACAGGTTCAAAAAGTTCTTCCAGTTTAAACAGACAGCTAATTAGTTCTGCATACATAGACACTTTTTTCTCATTTTCTTCTAACAGGTTTTCCCCAACCCATCCAGTGAGCCACACTATCCTAAGGTAGTTATAGAGTACATAATTCCCAATAGGTAGGGTCTACCATCCCTTTCAGCAGGAAGTAGCTATGTGAAGACAGAGACCTCCACACTCTCACCAACCCATAAAGAAGCAAAGGGATGTGTGTCTCTTGGGAGGAAATGAGGCAGGAGGTCAGGACATGGGAAAGTGGTTGGACAGTTGGGCATGACTTATCAGTCATGGAGACCTGTTAATCATGGAGATTCAAGGCTTGTTCACAAAACAGCTTCCAAGACCTGCACTTGACATTGATCAGGGAATGCTGTCTTCAATTCATCTGGCATGAGTGCAAGCCAAGCCCTGCACCTGATACCAATCTTCTGGCACAAGACCAAGTGGGTTTTTGATGGGACAATCTGGATCTGCTGTTAGAATGGGGTATAGAAGATGGCGGTCATTAAGCTCCTGGCTGCTGTGATCCTTTTCACCAGCTCACCAGGCACGCTGCAGGTCGTACTTTTTTTCATACTTTAACTGGCCCACACTCAGTCTGGAAAGCACTCTTCAGAGCACTTTGTTTTCTTGACTGTTCCTTTCACGTTTCTTTTTCTTCTTCTTTTCCTCTCCTTTTGCCCTATATGAACATTAAACTTTCACATTCATTGATTCTTTGGAAAGGACAGTAAGAGGCTGAAAAGGACTGTTGGCTACCATAATACCTGGGGGCAAGCTCATCCATCATACTCCCAATACCAGCCAATATCTAGATAGTTACCTACTCTATCAAAATCTGTTAAGGTCATCAAAAACAAAGGAAGTCTGAGAAATTGTCAGAGAGCAGGGACAGACAGAGAGACACATAATGTAATATTCTGGTTCAATCCTGGAACAGGAAAAAGACATCATAAAGAGTACCATGCAAGATGATGTAGCAGTGGCCGGTAATGCAATAGCAAAACAATTTACCATGAGCCAAGTAAGGAAAGAGAAGATCTATTGAACAAGGACAGAGAAGGACATTATTTGACAATGCCCTGAAGATTCTAGTTAATACAAACAAAGAAGTAAATTCGTTCAAATTCAAAGATACAGTTGTATAGCAGAAGAAAAAAACAGGTTTCAATGACAAAGACTGTTACCCAGGAAGAAAATACAAATAATTAAACTGAATTCTTCACAGAACTGGAGAAAATAATTCTAAAATTCACATGGAACCAGAAGTGACCCAGAATAACAAAAGCAATCCTAGATAACAAGAGTAAGGGGAGGCTTCAGATGCAAAGTTATATTACAAAGCTACAGTGATAAAAACAGCATGTTGCTCATACAAAACCAGACGTGAGGATCAATGGAAAACAACAGAGGATGCAGAAATAATCCCAAGCACATTCAACTATTTGATCTTCGACAAAGTGGCCAAAAACATGCCCTGGAGAAAAAAGAGCCTCTTTGATAAATGGTGTTGGGAAAACTGGTTACCCGTGTCAGAAGATTGGCTATTCATATTTCTTATCATATGCTAAACTAAAATCAAAATTGATCAAAGATCTAAATCTTAACACAGAAACACTTAACCTGCTGGGAGATAAAATAAGTAAATTTTTTAAAGTCGTATGAGTAGGAAAAGATTTTCTGAACAGAATCCTGGTTGCATGGGAAATCAAGAAGTGATATCATGTCAAACTAGGACCCTTCTACACAGCAAAACAAACCAACAGAATGACAAACAACAGAGGGTTTTATGTGTTTTTCCTGTTTTTTCTGGCCTGTTAGTCTGACTGGCTAATCTGTATGCTGATAATTAGCTTTATAAAGATTTGAAAATAAATGTGTCTGATGCTGGCAAAAAAGGAAAGGGGTCAAAGGGTGGGCAAAAGGGGTAGGGAGGAAAGGAAAGGAAATATAAAAGGAATTAAAATCTGTTATGCACATTGCTATGGTTTATACATTGTGTCAACTTGAGGAGTCTAGCAGCTTAATTAAGTAACTCAGCAGCTCTACATCCTGGGGTGTAGAGCACAGTTACCTGGTCATTGTTACAATTTGAGAAGGTCAGAAGTTTAACTGAGAGAGCCAGCAGTCTTACTTTGTAAACATCCTCTGCAAAGGAAAGCAAGGATGTTTGTGGATGCTACACCCACCCGGGGGGGGGGCGGGGAGGTCCTGTGTACTATATAAAGAAGAGGCTTGCTCTGGTGCCCCCTTTTACTCTGGCTGCTTTTGCTGTGCTGCTGCCTTGAAGTGTTGTCCCCGTGCCATGCCACCCTGCCTTGGAGCCAGCTGATTGTGGACTGAAACCTCCAAAAACTGTAAGCTAAATAAACCTTTCCTTCCCTAGTTTGTGTGTCAGGTGTTTTGTCTCAGCAGGGAGTAAAAAGTAACCAAGACACACGTGTACCAACTTTTCACAAATACTGTAAACGGTTCCTATGATGCACGTGAGCTAACAGACAAAAAGAAGAGGAAAAGAAAACATACTGTGGGATTTCCCTGACACGACAAACCCAGATCATAAATAAAGAGCAAAATAAAAGACAGATAACAGATAGTAAACATAAAGATCTTTCTCAAATTGGGAAGGGATCAAGACAGGGAAGGGAGGGATAGGAGATGAAGAAAGGAGTGAAGATGTATTATGCACCTGCCCCAGCTTCCCACAAGGAGTGTGAATATTATGTACTGCAGGCATACATTCATAAAAGTAAATAAAGGATTTAAAGGGAAAAGGGACAAAAGTAAGATAGGTGTAAAATTAAAATATAAAAATTGGTATCCTTCATAGCTATAAAGATAACTACTTGGAATTAATAAAAGAATAAAATATTGTAAAATCCATAGCAATACAAAGATACCCAAGAAACTCATAAGACCTAAAGGAAAGTTTCAAATACTCCCATTAGAAAGATGAAATAAAAAGTATACGACATTCTTGAAAAGGAAAAATCCACACTATATTATCATTTTCCTTTAATCTATCACTGTAGGACATCAATATCATTTCCTCTTAATCTAGAAGTAGGCAAATCTTTTTTTTTTATTAAGCAGAAAAAAAGTAAGAAATAAAGTAAAACAGAATTTCACAACAGGTCAATAGGAGAGTAACAATAATCAACACATTGCATATTGTTATATTCACAGTAGTTGTTTAGAGTATAAGATATAGACATGAAACACTGTCCAGAAAATTATTAGCACAAAGCTTTCCCCTCAAGAGAAATCTTAATACTAAGATTTATATGGATTAAAAAAATAAGCAAGATATCCAAGAAAACTGGCTATCATTATGTACTATGAAGTAAGACAAAAAGAAAGGCAAATACCACATGACCCCACCCATATGTTGAGTCTAAAAAGGCTGAACTCCTATAAGGTGAAAGTAGAATAGTAGATACTGGAGGCTGGGAGATGACAAGGGTAAGGAAGAATAGGATAAGGAGAAATTGGCTAACAGGTAAAAAGAAACAACTAGATTAGGAGAATAAATTCTGATGTGCTGTTACAAAATAGCAAAAAAAATTATTACACTTAATGTTTTATTATATAAATCTAGCTACCTAGAAGAAAGGACCTTGAATGTTCGGATCACAAAAAAATGATAAATGTTTTGAGGTGTTGTGAAAACCAAATATTCTGAGTTAATCATTACATGTTGTGTACCTGTACTGAAATATCACCCTGCACCCCAGAAATATCTATAACTATTATCTGTCAACTAAAAATAAAAATTTTATAAAGTAAACAAACACAAAGGGCGAATAGACAGGGAAAATATCTGAGGGGAAGAAAACAAGAGTATTAAATGGAACTGGCCCAAAGAGGAACTAAAAATTATAAAACCACAGCAGTTTAAGCAATATTATAGTGGCCCATAGAGAGACAATCAATGATCTATGAAAAGAGCAAAAAATAACTCCAAAAGCACACAGAAACTTATTGTATGTTAAAAGGTATCTGATGTAAAGAAGGAAGAGATAACACACTACAAGTAGTGTTAGGACAACTGGATAGCCATCTGGAAAATCGGATCCATCTTACATCTAGTTTCATTTCAAAAGAACAAAGGATTTTCTGAAACAAACTGTTAGCAGAAACTATCTGCAAATCTTTTTATTACTTCAAATTGGAAATGATATGTCTAAGTATGACTCAATACCAGAAAGAAAAGCTAGAGTTAAAAATAAAAAACTAGACAAGGTTATTTGCAAATATTATTACAAATAATTTCTAAATATTTCTTAAATACGAGAAACACAGGAAAAACTCATGCATAAATGTTAGTGACTCTACAGCAACACTTTTGGAAAAACATTGTCATAATTATTTTTGCTATATTGATAGGTGAAAGCTAACTTTTCAGTGTAAATTAAATTTATTCTATGCAATTTTAATTCAGACACTGAATTTACTTTAAAGGGAAAAAGACTATTTTCCATATTTTCTATTGCAAAGGTACACAAAGCTTTGATTATACAGAAAGTAGCCCTAAATAGGAGTTGAACTGAGCTAGGTCCAAAATCCAGTTCTGCTACTTCAGAATGTGCCTTTGCATAAATTAATGCTACTGACCTTGAGTATCACCTTCAGTTAAAAAAAAAAGAAAAAGAAAAAAGCAAGTAATACCTTCTTCTTGGGGTTCTTGTTGGAAAGAAAATAAAATAATATCTGTGAAGTTCTAGATACAGAATGGGGACTTCATTGCCATTACCTGTCATACTTCTTACCTTCCCCTTCCATCATAGAGGAGTATGGGCAATTGCATTTCTTCTAAGGGCAAACTGATCTGAATGGAAATTTTTTTCAAAATACCTTAGACTCGCAGACTCTTCTAAGAGAAAAGGAACAGGCAACAGCAATAGAACCCACTCACTTTGCAAATGGCTAAATTGAAGCCACATAGCAAGATTCCAGAGGAATATCCAAAAAAACAATGACAGTTCCCTCTCCTCCTCCAGAAATAGCCAAAAACACAAGCCACTGCAAAAACAAACAAAGCAAAACACTTCAAACTCCAAACCTCAGCAGGGCTTTTGGCAGTTTTCCCCACATTTACCCAGTCTCCTCCACAAGCAATCCAAGGTGGCACTCCAAGAGTTAAGGAACAAGCCCCCATTATTTTTAAGACTGTGCTGTGTCCTTTTGAGAGCTACATAAACACACTTGGAAGTTATCGCTGAAGGAGCCTCTCGGCCACAGCACAAGGGCTCCACCTTCAGTTTGAGACTGAAGAACTTTTCAAAAATGCTGCTGTTTGAATCCTAAGAAAGCAGATCTAAAATATAACCTCTTCTCATAGAATTTAAACTATACAACCTTCCCCTTCTAAGTACTTCACTCCAGAGTATTTACCTACTGTACATAGATGAAATAAGGAATCCTATAAAGTTCCATACTGATTTTAAATAAACTAGAGTTTTAAAAATGTGGAACATTTTCTTTAAATTCTTCAGAATTCATGTTAATGTCATTTTTTTTTATTATAGTGGCAGCAGAATGTGATAACCTCTTTCATTCTAGTTCTCCTATGGTTTCACGCCATTAGACTTATGGTCTTATAATAAAGGAAAAGATTAAGTCTTGCCTGCCAACCTATTCATAAATTACCAGTGGTTTTTGAATATTCTCATAAGTATATGGAAAGTTTTGGAGGAGAAATTTTTATCTTGACAAAGGGAAGTAAAATTGTTGTATTAATTGACTTTATTAGGACATTGAAAATTTACAGCTACCCACAGGCAGTGGTGTTTTATAAAAACAAACGGCAGAAAATTTTTCCCGTAATTTCACAGACTGAAAGTCCCAAATCTAAGCTGAAATCTGAAACAAAATATATAATTACATAATAAAATGGAAGCTCATCTTTCTTCTATCATCTATTTTTTGAAACAAAGGTGAAAAATCTCCCATTTCTGTACAAGTCATGGCATGCACGAGGAAAATCGTCACTTTCCTGCATTCAAACTTGCAGACATGGATCTTAAGCAGATGCACAAGCACACAGATAATACTGAACCTGTCAAAATCTGACCCTAAGTGAAAGCTTGTTGCTAATGTACTACATTGTTTTCATTTTTGACTATATCAAACTCTCAAAGTTTTTAGTCTGGGTGAAAAGTAGTCATAGATGTTTAAGATTATGGTACCCCACCTAGGTAAGAAAAACAAGAAAATCAAACTGATATGTTAGAGCCAAGATTCTACCTGTCTTCTAATGGGAGCCTAAATTCTTATCTTTTTCCTCCTTCATGCTATTTACAAGTCAACAGTCAGAAATTACCACAGAGAAATGTGAGTTCTGTGGATCACAAGAATGATGAAAGGGATTACCACCCTACCAGAGCAATGATTGAAACCAAATCTAAACTTATAGAGTTTTTTAACACTCCAAGTTTTCAAAGCCCTTACACATCTACAATTTCTTTTGGAACAGAAAATCCTTGAAATTCATAAGGCAGTTGCTACATGCTTGGTTCCATGATAAGCATTCTTAAAATGTACTCTCTCTCCCTCAGAATGACTTAGATCTTTTATGGTTAACTTATTTTATCTTTAAGAAAGCAAAATGTGAGGAAATTAAATAAACTGAGTTATGTCGGTGGACTAGCTAAACCAGCCTTTAATTCCTATGCTTCCCACATATATCACCATACAGCAAATCTACCAATTATCTTGTATCTAGGTGAGTATTCAATTCAATTCAACAAACATTTTTAGCAATTTCCTTTTAAAAGGCATCATGCTTTATGAAAATGAAGTATAAAAATGTTTGGGGATTTACCCAAGATCTCAGAGCAACTTCACACAAAATCTGATACTGGAACACATAGGCTGAATCTCAGTTCTGGAAAGCAAATGGAAAGACACGGTGAGAGACCTCAGACTCTGGAATGAGACACATCTGGATTCAAATCTCGGCTCTGCCAGAGCCAGCTGTGAAACCTGGGACTAGCTGTCAACATTTCCATACCTTGAATTTTTCTTCCTTAAATTGGAAAGAATAATAACTTGCCAAACTGTTCTATGCATTAGAGACACCACATTAAAGGAATCTATACAAGGTATAAACACAAGTTGTATTACATTCATTTCATGAAAAGTAGAATCCCTTAGACCTTTTCTTTATAGAGAAATGATCATTGTAGGTCAGTTCAATTTTTAGTGACCTTGGTTTTTTCCACTTGGCCCAAATAAAAAATTTACTATACTTAAAATGTGAGTCCAGATCATGTTTATTCCTGTAATGTTGAAGGTGCAAAATAAATGCCAAAACTCTTTTGCTCTTCCTTTCTTCTACTTGCTCTCTCTCCTCTCCATCCCCTCCCCCTCACCCCTCTTATACACAATGTTTCAGTGCAAGTAGAACTACGAATAAGATTAAAGTGTTTTGCTCCATGGAAACAAAAGCATGATTACAAATTCTATAAAAGGATTCTGGGCTGCTGTATTTCTTATGATAAAACAATACCTCGTGATGACAAATAATTACCCCTAGACTAATGATTTCAGTTGAAAAAATTGTAGGTCATGATATTATTTCTTTATAAAACTCACTCTCTCCTGACTTCATGCCCCATATGGAAGACAGCAACATACACATAGCCCCATTTCTGGGATGAGAAGAAAGCCCAGGAATTATCTGTAAGATTTTCATTACTGAGGTAATATAAAGGAAGGGCTATTCATCTACTTAGATACCCCACCAAAGATCGTTGCTCAGGAGAAAATTTCTAGACAACCCAATTCAGCTCTGCCCCACATCACAACTCATCCATTATAGATCTCTAAGAAATCACTAAGATTACCTAGCTACTGTAGAAAAATGTTGGAATATCTGCTAGTTTTTTCTCTTTTTTCTGAGAATCAAGTTTCTCAAATATTGGAATAGACCTCTTAGACATTTCTTTTTTACTTATGACCCTTCCCTACTTTGTCATAGATACAGATTCTTGCACAAATGTGAAAAATCAGTTTAGTCTTCAACTTCAAATATACCAATATCCCTCGGGGTTAAAACTTAGAGAAACCACCTTGGATCAAGTGCATTACAAGGCAGGAAAGGGAGTATTGAGCAAAGAAAACAGACAAATAGAAATATTTAAGAAAAAAAAGCATATGGGATGAAATGGAGACCAGAAAATAGAAAAAAAAATAGCTTCCTTGGATAATTTACATAATTCTCCAGTTTCAGATATTAGTAATTCTTGAGACCAAACTCTGCACGCTGCCTTTGGGTTACATGTAGTATTCTTGATCTTTTATCATCCCACTCTTTAAAACTTTTTTTTATATTTTATTAGTTTTATTATTTTTATATTTTATTATTTTTATATTTGCATTACATGTGCTTAAAATCCCCTCGGGAAGTGGGTCCATGCACATATTACAGCTTGTTTCTTTTTTTTAAACCCCCTTCCCCATCACTCCTGCCTCCTTCCCCCATCCTCTAATTCTCCTCTCCCAATTTTCATTCTCATTGCTATTATTAATCTTAGCTCCTGTTATGGCATCAAATGTTTACATTCACTTAGGTTATTAAGTTCACATTCATGATATATTCTACTTATTTTCACTTTCTCTCCTCCTCATCCCTCCTCCTCAGCCCTTGTTCCCCTGAACTGCGTCCCTATTGCAGGAGACCCAGCCTCTTGTTCCCGTCCATTTGTCCTTTGTCATTCTCTTTGTACTTTGCTTCATTCAAGTGAGAGATATCATCTGGCACTTAAGCTTATATCACTTGATTCCCTCTTAAACTAGAGGTTTGGTTTCTGGCAACCAAGAACTCTCTTACTAAAACATTAGAGTACTGCTCTCTTGTAATCCCATTTGTCTGAACAAAGCATGAGATTCAGAAGGATAAAGTTTCTGTCCATTTTCACACAAAGAATTGATAAAAACCGAATCAATTCTTTCCTCTACAACATATATTCTCTTCTTACAACATCAATTTCCATTTAATTCTTTAAAATGCCAAAATAGATGTATGAAAAACCCAATACTCTATTTCACACACACAAAAAAATCTTAAGATCATCGGTTATATATGATAGGTCAACTATTGCAAATTAAACTATGACACATTATGAAAATGCCAACGATGATAAGAGGCATTCACAATTCAGTTATATTAAAATATGAAATAAAGCATTCACAATGATTAATAGAGTTTGAGACAGGACAAGTCAAAACGTGTTAACCGCTGTACAAGTTTAGGAGAAACTGGCTATAAGGATTCAACTACAGAAATGAACACTTCAGTACTTCAAGTTTTAAAGCCCACTTCCTACATATTATCAATAGTGGAAAATCTAAGTCTGGAGTGCTTCAAATATGATTGAGGGGACACTTTCAAATTCTCTCTTGATTTTTCAAATCTTCTTCTCAATTGATATCAAAGTTGTAACACACACTAGCCACTGAAACAGGCAGAAGAATTGAGATGAAAAGGAATATGAAAAAAGAGACTGAAATAAGTACAAACCCCATTTCTAATCCTAATGAATCATTCTTTGATCAGCAATATTTATTGTCTACTCTGTGCCAGGTTTCACGTCAATACTGCAGTAAACAATGAAGGAAGAAAATTCCTGCATGGAACTGACATTGTCGTAGAGAAAACAGATGATAAAAAATAAAATTAAATTATAACATCACAGAAAAATGTCAAGTGATATAATGTTCAAGAAAATTAAATCATAATAAAGAATCATTCCTTCAAGATGCATACACTTTAGAAGTGAGTCTCATGCACAATTTTTTTTAGTTCTTTGAGGCAGTAAGTGACTATGTGCCAATTATGAGTTGCTTAGACACTTGGTATTCATGAATTCAGATATACTTCCCCAAAGACACTCTTTAGCCTTGAACTTTCATCCACCAACACTATCATTGTGTGGTTCTGCAAAAATCTTATTCAAAGATCTGGATCTTTGTAGCAAAGTTATTCTGCTAAAACTGTTAACACAAAAAATCAGTGGTATATAAACCTCATCTTTGATTTCTACACAGTACTCAGGACCAGACACTCTAGGCTCTGCTGCTCAGTAACCAAATAAGGCAAACTTTTAGGTATAAATCTCTGTGATCCTTGTCTCAGAATCAGTGTCCCTCTGGCATTCCTCCTGTCACAGTATGTTTTTCCTTACTGGTAAGACTCATCCTTGCTAACTAGCTAGTCCAAAGGTTTTCTTCTTTACTCTTCAGAGCAGCACCATACAATTCCCAGGACAGCCACCCACAAGGCCAAGGCCTGTCTCTTCAATCATGCCTCCTTCACCCCAGGTTTAGCAGAGACCATCAAATTATCAGTCATAGCAAAACTAAAAACAAAATATCTCACAGTACCTGACATTCCTCTCTAGGAACATTCTTTTAAACACTTCTCAATTTTAAAAAGATTATATGAATACTTTCTAATTTCTAAAAAACCTCAAGTAATATAGTCAAAGAAATAGCAATCTTCCTTCTGATAACGCCCAAATTTCTAGAGAAAATTGCTTTTACAGGTTTCATGTGCATTCTGATATAAGAATCTTAAGTATTTTTTATGAACAAGTATCCAAAAACAAATGGGTTTTTCTGTAGGTACAATGTTCCGTAACCCATTTGTTCACTCAAACATAGATTATAGACATCTTTTCCTGTAAGTAAACATAGTTTCATGTTTTTAGTGGCTACACAGAATATAATGAAAAACTGTAACATAGTGAGTTACCACTGTATTGTATCTTTTCAGTTTTCACATATATAATAATTTTTCAATTTTCACTATATATTTTTACATATATCTGCATCATTACACACGTCATATGTGTACTTATGGGCACTGACATTTATATAGACCATCATATACATATATGTATGTTTGTGTGTTTTCATAAAATAAAATTCCTGAAATTTGAACTTCTAAATCAGAGAAAAGGCACATTTTAAATTTATGGACTATGGAAAAGACTGCACTAATTTTCATACCACTGTCAAAATTGGAAACTGCCCACAACCCAACACCTGCACCCAAACTGGTTACTAGCAATCACTTTCATGTTTTATCTTCTGTTAAAACTAATGATTACAAATTCAGTTTTTACCAAAAATCACGGTACTTCCCACAATAGTTATTCATTTTAAACTTAAAAAAATTTTAACCTTACAGACCACACATGTTTGTGGCAGAAGATTTAGAAAATAAACCAGGTGGGGTGGTACATGCCTGTAATCCCAGCACTTGATACACTGAGGCAGGAGGATCACCATGAGTTCAAGACCAGCCTGGGCTAGTTCACATTCAAGGCCAGCCTAAATTACATAGCAAGACTCTGTCTCAACAACCAAATTAAATTAAATTAAATTCAGAAAAATTAAGAACTGGAGGACTTCTAGTGCCAGCAAAGATAAAGAATCTGATATAGGTTACCACTTCCACTAACCATGAAGATGAAAACTGAACAGATTGCAAAATGCACTACTTTAAAAATTTGAAAGGTAAAAAATAGCAAATGGATTGAGGACTAAAGTCAGAATACAAGTAGTAGCCTCCAAAGTGGGAGGCTGCAGTCACGAGAAACTTCTTAACAGCTGAAAAAGCTAAAAGTCTGAGAGAAATATATCTTTCTGGCCAGAGCTACTGAGAAAAGAAACCCTTGGGAAATAAGAAGTGCGGAAAAAATTCCAATGAAAACAGTACTGGAGAAAGAGACTCCTCTGGTTCCATGTATGAACTGATATAAATCCTGGACTTACTCCCACACTATTTGTACATAGAATAGACCCAAAGAAGATAGCAAAGTCTTCAAGAAGTTAACAACTATATAGGTCACCACTCAAGTCCAAGATGAACTCCTGAAAGGTACATACGCCAGGCAGACCCGAAAGCAAAGAACGGTTTTGAAACCTGAACTGAGATTTACCCACCACCCTCAAAAAGAGAATCAGAACTTACAGTCTAAACCTACTAGTTTGGTTGACTAATTAAACAAAAAATAAATAAATATATTAAGGCCAAAAGTCTGTCAACATGATACTCAGAATATCCATTCCAAAAATACTTAACCTACAAAGAATCTAACCAGTACTCCAGATTATAATCGAAAGATACCAAAATTGAGATGACCCAGATTTTTATGTGATCATATGTTATGGTAGTTATTGTAACAATATTTCATAAAGCAAAGGTGAACACTATTACAGTGAATGGAAATAGAATAGTACAAGCAAAATAAAAATTAAGCAAAGGAACCAAACATAAATTTTAGAACTAAAATATACAATATCTTAAATTAGAGAAAAAAATCACTAAATGAGCTCCATAGCAGAATGAAGATGAAACAAGAAACAGCCAGGGAGAATAAATACAGAGCAATAGAATTCTTGTTGCATAAAGAATAGAGAAAAAACTAAAAATAAATAAAGAAACAGAACCTGTAACCAATAGGATTATAGAGAAAGATCTAATATGTTATCAGAGTCTGAAAAAGAGAGGAGAAAGAAATTAGTACAGAAAATATTACCAAGAATCCTTTCATCCAGAGGATTAACATCCAGGATATATAAAGAATACAAAACATTTCATACCAAAAGAGCTAGAAATCCAATGGACAAATGGAATGAATTTTCAAAAAAAGAATTACAAATAGCCAATACTTATATGCAAAAAATTTCAACATCTTTAACCATTAGGGAAATAGAAATTAAAAGTACAGTGAGATTTCATCTCACCCCAGTCAGAATAACTATCATCAAAAGTACAAAAATCAATAAATGCTGGTAAGGATGTGGGAGGAAAAGAAAACTTACACCATGGGTGGGAATATAAATTAGTACAGTCACTATGGAAATCAGTGTGGAGGTTTCTCAAAAAGCTAAAAATTGATCTACCGTATGATCCAGCTATATCACTCCTTGGCATATACCATACTGGATGGAATTAAAATCGGTGCAGTATAGAGACATCTGTATTCCCACATCTGTAATAGCCATGATCACACGATGCAATCAACCTCATCAATGGAAGAAAGAATAAAGAAAATGTGGCATATTTACACATTATTCAGTCATTTTTTTAAAAGTACAAAATCATATGATTTGCAGGAAAATTCATGGAACTAGAGACCATCATGTGACATGAAATAAACCAAGTTCAGAACGACAAATATCATATGTTTTCTTTTATATTTGGAATCTAGGATGGAAAACAATAAAGACCAAGTGAAAGTAGGAGAGAGGCTATTAGACAAGAGGTAGGAGGAGAGGAGGGTAAGGAGGGTCATAGGAGAGATGGACATGACAGAAGTGTGGTATATGCTTGCATGAAAATCCCAAAATGAACTCTTATGTTCTGTAAAGTTCATATGCACTAATAAAAGTGTAGAGAAAGGAAAAAAAAGCCTGCCATCAAGAGAGAGTCAATGTTAATAGCTGATAGCAATAGGTCTAGGCTTTGCTTTAATGCATAAAAACATGCACAGGCAAATGCACATATTGCACAGATTTCCAGAATACCTGCTGCCCATAAACTGGTTTTTGCTTTAATATTACATTGTAATTGTTTAATTATCAATCAATGTACATCAGCATAATTTTTAATGAGTGGTTTACAGCTTATTGCACAATGTAGCTATAATGTTTTTTTATTCGGTAATCTGTCTCTGCTCTTTTAGTTGCCTCTTATTAGTTGTGATACAATTCCATATTTATCCTTGTTGATAAATTAGTTTGTCACCAGGCAGGGTCCTAGGAGATTCCTAAACCTATCCTTGCTGTAGAATTAAATTGGAGGTTTTCTGACTCCCATTTTGGAAAAAGAATTTTTAATAGGCATCAGTAAGAGACATAAAGGGATTTATTAGGCAAAAATTGAAAGTACACACTAAGAGAAACAGAGTGCAGGCCCTCAAGAGGACATATTCTGATTCAGACCTGGGTATATTTATGGGCACTGGAGGTTATCTTCAAGATTGGTGGTGTAGGATGTGTGTTGCTACTGTCTGTCATTTACCTACCTGGAAGGCTATCTCAGAATGAAAACCATTTGCATGTGTCTGAGGTTCAGATAAGTTGTCCTCTAACATTGCTGCTTCTTTCAGGAAGGAAGAAGTACAATTTACAGATTAAGAGAGGTAGTCTATTCATGGGGTTGAAAAAGGCCAACTTGCAGGTAAAAGGGAATTTCCCAAGCTTAATGTATATTAAGAGAAGAGAAAAAAATTTAAATGGGCTTGAATAATTTTTGTGTCCTAAAGCTGCAGGGTTTTTAAGTACCATTCTAAAATTTCCATTTTCTTTATCTCTTTTCTACCTGTCTTTACCTCTTCTATCTTACCTCAGTTAAACATCAATATTGTTTCCTTCTTTTATATTCCTAAAACTCTTATGTAAAGGAGTACTAATACAGTATTCACTCAATAAATATTGATAAAACATTTAATATAAACTAAATACTACTAATACGTGTAAGTACTACTTTCTCTTTTTGTAAACTTTTGTCAACTCTAAATATAAGCAACAGCAATTCATGAATCTTGAATGGTAAAGTACAAAAGTATGTTAACCTTTAGTTTCACTGAGACAAAAAAATAGTTGGTATAGATGTGGAACTGGAGAGTAAAATGTCAAATATCCAAGCAATTCTTTAAGAAAGCACTGAGCAGGAAGCATGTATTTGCTTTCTTATATATTCTTTTCCTGTACTTAAATAATATGCAGGTCATTTTAGCAGCCACAAAATTCACTCATGTCAGAGCTATCCCAGTTGTCTCAACCAGTACCATGGTGACCCATGTACTCTGAGAGCACCAGTGGTTGGATCAGAGTTACAATTATTTATTTAACCACAATAACTTAATCACTACTGTCAAACACCCACATTTTAAAATTTAACATTGTTTTCTGAATGTCCTATAGAAGGTCATTGAATACATATATGTTATTGTTACCTGAATTTGGTACCCAAGATTTAACTATATTCTCTCCATTATCCTTTTAAGAACTGATCTTTGTATAAATAAACAAACAAACAAACTGAGGATAGGAGATGACAAACAACATTATTAATAGAAGCTATTATCCTTTGGATGGATCAGTAATCTTCAACTATTTGAGAGTTACTCTCTCCTTTGTGATCACACTTTATCATTGAGATACCACTAGCATAGCAAAATTACACAAATGTAGAATTAAATTCTTCGAAGTCTATCGCCCTCTGAAGGCAAGAAAAGGATCATTAAATGTGTATTCCCACTAATTAATTAAGGAAAACCCTAGGTACAGGTATACTGTTTGTGGAGTCTTTTATTTTAATATAGTCTATTCTCTCTCCTTACTGCAAATGTAGTAGATATTCTTCTTTTCTAAAAGAAGTGAGTTAAAACGATGATTGGTTGTCAGATAAAAGTAAGCATACTTGGCTAAATTAGAATTTCAGAAACATTTTTTTAGTACAAGTATGTGCCGAATGTTGCATGTTTATCTGAAATTCAAATTTTTCTGGGCATTTGTATATTTATTTGCTAAATGTGGCAACTCAAAAATGGCTATACTTGAAATAAATGGAGACTTCCTAGAATATCACTCAAAGCGGAACAAAAGTTTCTCCCTGATCTAGAAAGTAAGACACCCCCCAAATTACCACACAAAATGGAATGAGGAGCTTTAGGGTGAAGAGCTCACTGAAGAGATTTATACTAGGGCTGAATAATCACCTTATCGAAAGTGCTGGGTAGGAGACCCACACATCACTTTAAAAACTGGACAATATCACTAAATAACTCT
Source organism: Dasyprocta punctata (assembly GCA_004363535.1). NCBI lineage: Eukaryota > Metazoa > Chordata > Mammalia > Rodentia > Dasyproctidae > Dasyprocta > Dasyprocta punctata. The sequence goes on along the minus strand of RJWM01008225.1, from coordinate 47,318 downwards.
TTAACTTTTTGTACATTTTTTCCAAGGTTGGAATTCTGGAGTGCTTTTTACTAACAAGGTTAGAAAACCTTGAACTTTTTCATCTTATTGCTTGGTCTCTGCCAGTGAACTGCAAAGCAGGCATCTGTCTTTGTGTGCTCAGCCTCCCTCTCCTGCTCCAGAACACCAGCCCAGTAAACCCTCCCAGGGGAAATCCTGGGGAAGAAATACCTAAGGTGAAGATCAGAAGAGTACCATCAATGCCCAACAACCACACTCCATTTAAAAACTATTTTGTAACCCAGATCTGTTCCCCACCAGATCATTCTTGTTCAGTTATTTTCTCCAGACTATGCCCAAGGTTAATGCAGGCCCTGACTCTGCCTGTTGATTCTTATTAATTAAGCCAATCAATGATCTTGTATCATACAGTGTCTGTTTTTAATATAACCTATTTGACAAGGCTGTATTAATTTAGGAGAAATATGCGCTGGCATTCTGGCAAGCACTTTTCCTAATTATCTTACAGCCTTCATTTAGCAGTGAAATTAGACAGTGGTTATCACAGTTAATGGAAGCCCATAGCTCTTAGCTAAGTGATCTCCACAAGTCACCTGATCTTTTCTTGGCTGCATAAACATGATTGTGCTGTCTAGCAGCTCCTGCTGAATACATAATTTGACTGTGAGTGTGAATGTTTTAGCAAAATCTCCTGCTTTGGAACAACAAGATGACAATTCACTTTGGTAAATTTCTCTAAATACAATACAACAAGATTGAAATAACCAGACAGTGGCTAGAAAAGCAATACAATAACAGGAAATAGGCAAGGAGAAGCAGTTTCTGACGGTATGCAGAAAAACTTGACACCCAGCCTTGAAATTATGTACTAAAGGTCAGAGAAGGTAAATACCCCATAAACACCTGGTAAGAGTATAAAAATCTTCTATTCTTTCCACATGCAACCCTTGGGTGTTACAAAGTCTACCCCACATTGTGTACCTTTCCTTTAAAAACTTGATAGATCTTCATCAAAACTGCTAATTCTTCCTCTGTGTTCTGACTCACTATATTCATTCATTCACTCACATAGTAAGTACCCACTATATACCTGGCACTGAATAACAGTGGAGGTAAACCTGTGAATAGAACAAAATGGTCAGCTTCTTCATGGAGCTTCAGTTAATCAGTGAGAAAGGCAATTAAGTAAAATAATTAAAATCAATTATAAGTTGTGAAAATGCTAGAAATGAAGTTAAAAAACTGTTATGCCTTGTGTCTAGATATCACCCCAAAGCTTCACGCTGTCATACATGGGGCTTTTTAGAAGTGGCTGGATCTAGAGTGTGCAATCTGGAATTAAGGATGATGATTACTAAATTAGTCCACTCTCTGCGTTGGCATAGTTCTGGGTGTGGATAATGGGAAGGCCTACCCTGGGTATGAGTGCTGCCTGCTCTAGGGGCGTGTAATCTGGATATACTATAAGGGACAGAAAGAGGGCTGCTTGCTTCTTGCATCCTTGCTACTTCATTGCTTTGTGGCCTTCCTGCCTTCTGCCTGCCATGGACTGCTCCTCCTTTGCAATGCCCCTCTGCCATGCCATCCCGCCTGGGAGCCAGCCGACTACAAACTGAAACTTCTACAAGCTATGAAGTAAATAAACCTTTCTCCCTTAACTTGTGGGTGTTGGATATTTTATCTCACTAATGAGAAAAAAGTGACTAAGATGGAACTTTGATAGAAAATAACTAGGAAGAACAAGCCTTTGAAGGAGTATGTAGGGGAGGACTTTCTGAAGAGGGAACTTCTGAAGTGAAACTTAAATGACCAGAAGAATCCAGCCTTTCCAAGAACTAAAACAAAAAAAGACCATCCAGCAAAGGAATAGCAAATACGAAGGTCCTAAAACAGGAAGAAGCCTAATGTTCCAGAAACTGAGTATAGACTAGACTTGAGTTGGGGTGGGGGACCTATGTCACACGTGCCACAGCTGGCCATTTGTTATCACTGAAAGCTCTAAAAGGTTTGCCATCACTGGTAGAGCATCTGGAGTTGAATGGGGAAGAAGGGCTAATAATGTGATCCTCTCAACTCTTCTTCCACTAAAATCTGTGTAATAAATGTTCTCTATATCTTTCCTATTTGCCCACTGGTTAATAAGCAAGCTAAGAACAGAAATGATGTAATATTATTTTGCATTTCCCAAATTGTCAATTATGATGCTTGCATAAAATAGGTGACCAAGGAATGTTACTGACTTTAGTTGATTATTTAGATGTACTATGAATTCCATTTATATTTGCAAATGGAGAAAGCTGCTTAGTCTCTGAAAACCTTGTTAATTATAATAGTTAACATTTATTGAGCTATTTTTGTTTATCAGCCACTGTTCTATACTGCTGAAACATATTCATTTCTTTAAGGCTTACAAAAGCACTATAAGTAGCTATTATATTTGTCTCCACTTTATTTTTTGTTGTTGTTGTTTTAAAAAGAATAAAACAAAACAAAACAGAACAGAAGGAAGCAGATCAGGACAAAACAATGCAAGCAACACAGGATTTCAAAACAAGACAACAGGAAATCAACAGTGGCTACCGTAGTGTCTCTTGTTTTCTTCAGAATAGTTGTCCACATCTCCACACACAATTAATTCAAACAAAACACAATAGTATAAAACCAATAAAAACAAAAAAATGAAAGTGTTACAGGCTTCCAAAACCAGACAATAGGAAAATCAATAATGGTTGCCGTAATGTCTCTCGTTCTCTTCAAAATAGCTGTCCACACTTTCACACATATTGAAATCAAATAACACAAAACAGACTAAAACCAATCAATACAAAGGATAAAAGCATTATTGGATTTCACAACAAGATGATAGGGAATCAGCTATGGCTACCATAATGTCTCATTTTCTTCAAAGTAGCTGTTCATACCGTCTCTCATAATAAAATCAATTCTTGTAAACTCTTTAGAAGTTCTAGGCATGTACAAGCCTATACATGTACATCTATCCTTTAAAAGTAAGAAATTTTGGAGCAGATAAGTCAACAAATTAAAGTGAAGAGTACAGTAAGTATCTGAGCCAGAATCTGAATCCAGGAAGTCAAACTCCACAATGTGTGCATTTAATTATGACGTCAATGTGCTAGCAGTCTGAGTTCAACCTGAAATACTAATGAAGCTACTGAGATACATCAGTCTTTAATGTTCTGGAATTTCATTCAGGTGTTTAACATGTCATGCAAAAGAAATACTTACCCTGAACTGTATTACTCAGGATATATGAAATATTTCTTTAATAAATTTTCATCTCTATGCTTCATGGGTTATAAGAAAGGCTTGTCTAGTCACACTTCAAATGGTTCCAGTGTTGCTATGGAAACTGCTTTTCCTTAAGTTTTGTGGCATCTCTCAGCTTGTAAAACACTCAACTAGAAACTGAATACTCAGTCTTGCTAACAGTACCTCAACAAGAGGTCACTCTGGGAAACTCAGTTTTCCCAATATTCTCTATTCCCTTTTTCTTTCTCCCCCAAAACCAATTCAAATACAGATGCTAACTAAAATTAGTGTGCTTGCTATGCAAGCATGCTTTTAAGCAAAATTGCTACATTTCTTCCAGACCTGCTTGTTTTAAAATGCTATTGAATAACTCTGGTACATCCATTGCCTGTGATGATATGAGAGAATTACTTCTTAGAAAATCCCTGTTCCTTGACTATACCTATCCTTGGCACTTTTCCCTAAGATATAAACTGAGGCAAACAGCAAATATGTGAATGGCTCTCAGAAAAGCAAGAATGTTAAGTTTTCCAAGGAAAAAAAGAAAAAAGCATTATTTCGGTAAAGCAACTCATCTATTCTAGAAACTCAGTTATTTTATCTATAGTATCTAGCACAGTTCCTGAGATCCATTAAGTGTTGAATAAATTTGAATAAACGTATCGTGTTCTGATACGCTGGGAGATAAATATGTAAGTGAAGAAAGCAGGAAAGAGAAAAATCGAAAGGCTATTTCCCCAATGACATCTAGCCACAGAGACTGCAAACTCCTTTTGTATATATTTCAAACCTGTGTCTTAGTTACTTCCTCATTGCTGAGATAGAAGGAAAGGTTTATTTCAGCTCACAGTTTGTAGAGATTTCAATTCATAATTAGCTGGCTCCAAAGCAGGGTGGCATAGTAGAGGAGCATGGCAGAAAAGAGAGAGATCATAGCACAGAAAGCAGGCAGCAGCAAGCCATCAAAGGATGGAGTAACATAGAATATAGATAAGGATATAGATGATATAGATATAGATGTAGATATACATCCTTCCATATCACGCCCACAGTGGCCTGCTTCTCACTGGCTTCACCTCCCAACACCACACCCAGCTATAAACATATCAGTGGGCTAATCCAGTATCACACACCCATTGATATAGGAAAAAATGATCTTAGACCTGCAAATGATATGGGAGAATGAAACTCTCAACCTACTATATGTCTGACATGAGTCTGTGTTCTCTAAAATCGAAGAAAGAATTTTAGAAACAACGGAGGGTAAGAGCAAAAGATATTTATTGAGAGAAAGAAAGCTTCTGTCTGAGGGACAGAAGGGGTCCTGGGCAGGTTGCCAAAGACTCTGTCATTTCTAGGGACTTTTATAGAGTAAAACCATGAGGTTAGATGGGTCCAAGGTGGGGAAAATGGGAACCTGCAAGGTGGGCATAAGGTGGGACATAGCTATGGTTAACCAATAAGATTAATTGCTCAGGTGAAATTGATTAAATCAAGGACAAATGGGGAAGTGAGTCACCTAGTAAGCGGGGGATGCTTAACAGCAGTGACTCTTCCTGTAGGAGGTTGGGATGCTGACTCCTGACTTCCTCAGGGTCATAGAGAACTATCTGGACTGTTGACCCTAAGGATGCAGTTGTATTTGTTCTGCCTTTTGTCTTGAGATCTGGCCCACAGCAAGAGGTGCCTGTCTTCCACCACAGTTGTAAAGTATCCGGGCTTCCGCACTGGCTCCTTCGAGGACCTAGCCCTGTCTGACTGCCTAAAATATTTTGACTAATTCAGGTGCCTGTAACACCACGATCCAATCACCTCTCAAAAGTTCCACCTATGAATGCATGAAGCGTTGGGGGGGCATCTAGATACAAGAAATTTCATTCCAGAAAACCTAAGTCATTGACCCAAAGGATAAGTAGTTACGGCACAGTCTGGATGATATTTTCTGAGACTGTAAATTACTAGTCTTTTTTTTTTTTTTTTTTTTTTTGGTAAAATGAATGACTGTCATCTTGCTCCTTCATTGCCTTATTTTGTATCTTGCTAAAACAAAAATAAACTACCATTTTTGTCTTTTATTGTTTCTAAAAGAACAGTGATCACAAGAGATAAAGATGTCAGTGAAGGAATAGAAAGTGATGCTGTCCGTAGACCTATGGAAGGAAAGGATAACCTCACAACCAGGTCATATGCCAACTAGGATCCACTGGTGAAGGGTGACTAAAGCTTCATGCTAAGAATCTGAAAAGCACATCTGGGTTCTCTTGGTTAAAGGGCAAGTTTTCTGGTAGATTAGTAAGGTCTAGATGGATGAAAACATTTTATGATTGCTTAGTGATGTCTACTACAGGCTCTAAAAAATCAAGGGGAAAAGAAAGATTATTTATTATAAGAGACCTGGGCTTTGTTAAGTCAACATCAGCTAATTATGGCATAAAATTATGGCACAAATTATGTAATTATGGCACAAAATATATTATTATGGTATTTCTAGAAAGATTTATCTCTCTGGGAAAACAAAATTTTGGGGGATATTTTTGTATTCTCAAAGTAAATGAAAGAATGATATTTTTTTAAAAAGTAAATATTTAGATAACAGGGGTGATAACCAGACAAGTTAAGGCTGACTTTGGTTAAAAATGTAAGATTGAGGAGATTGGGAAAAAAGAAGAATGAAGATACATCATGTACAGGTACAAATTCCCTATGATAAATATGGTTATTATGTATATCTAAAAAAGTCCTAGTAAAATTAATTTTTAAAAATGTAAGATTGATAATGATGATAATGAAGATGATAACAACATTAAGGTCATTAACAACTAAATATAAATGCTCTCTATGGGAAAGACAGCTGACAAGGGGGAAATAAACTCAAAGATTCACTTGCAAGCTGTACAAAACAAAAAATATTTTCATATTTATGGAAAAATAGTACTTTGCAAATTTTTTCTCCACCAAAAAATGCTGAAAGGCCATAGAGAATTAAAACATCATCCAATTTCCATTTTTAGTTGACAAAAAATATCTTAACTAATACATATAACTGTTCTTATGCAGAAAAAGCACTACAGATGCAAAAATATTTTAAATGACTTTAAATTGTGACTTCTAATTTGGGATGGTGTTTATTATTGTTGTCTTACTTTATGGCTATTTTTCACTACAAAGCTTCATCTCAGAATATTTCTTCATTAGGCGACAAATTCAAAGAAAACTTCACTTCTGATTATTGGTTTAAAAGTAAAGGAAAAAATAGAAAAAAGTAATGTTGGGGACCACAAATTACAAATTGAGTCTAGGGGATGCCCTTGCTTGTCCTTGTCCTGCCCTTTGAACCAGACTGGAATGCGGAAACCCCCTGCTCTTTTCTGATCAAAGATGGAAGCCCTAGGGCTACTGACTGCTGTGGCACCCACGGGGCAAGGTAAGACCTGGAGAAGATGAAAAGGCACCCAGGGAAACTACAGTTTCCACATCACCTCCCTGTCTCATCCTCATTCTTGCAAGAATGCTCTGTTCTTAGTAGCCTATAGTAGTCACGATTACTGTTCCTGGAAACACCCACTGCCCTTCACCCATTGTCCTTGACTCATGTAATGAATAAATACCAAAGTTCTGGCTGCCTTGTGGCCTTTTGTTCCCTGAGAACAACTGGTCATCCCTGACCCCTGTGTCACTCCTATTTTGCCTCTTGCTCTTTCTTCCTGCTGTGTGCCGTAACACTTGGCAGGAGACTGGGGACTCACTGCAGGGGTCCACAAAAACTGGCACCATGGAAAGGGTCTCCAATAAGCGTAAGCCAGTTATTTAAGAGGTCTTCACTAATCCCAGATAAGCCTAGGAACAAGAAAGGTTTAAAAAAAAATTATGGTTGGGCATGGTGGTGCATGCCTATAATCCTAGCACTTGGGAAGCTGAGGCAAGAAGATTGTATGAATTTGATGACATCCTGGGCTACATAGTGAGTTCAAGATCAGCCTGAACTACATAGGGAGACTCTGTCTCAAAAAACAAAAAGGAAAAAACTCTGGGAAAGCAAATAACAATTTTCGATGATGGTATGGCAGAAAATGAAGCTAAAACTCATATATCAAAGGCAACCAATTTATCTTTGGGGGGAAAATATCAAGTAGCACTTAACTTTATTTTCGGGAAAATTGCAAACTATTTCAAATAATGTAAGATTATAAAAAAAAATAAGCTGCCAATAAATCAAACTCATATATCTGGAAGACTTCTATGAGGATCAATTTAAAAGTACAAACGTCTTATGAAAAAATAAATGTGCTTATTCTAAGGAGATCCTTCATAAAACAGAAGCCAGACCAACTTCAGTACTCACATCTCATGTCTCATTAAAACAATATGGGACATTAAAAATTGGGCTTGTCATTTCTTTACCAGGAAAAGGAATTTAGCCAATTTAAGACTGGAAAGAAAAAGCCACTATGCAGATAAATAAAATGGAAAGTAAAAGAGAAATGAAGCAACTGAAAACAGGAATTTCAAATGGACAGAGAGAAAGAGAAAGAGAGAGACAGAGAGAGACAGAGAAAAAGAGAGAAACAGAGGAGAAGTGATTCTCATCATACCACCCCAGAAATCAGAACAAATGTGCAATGCAGTGCAGACTGACCACCTCCTGACCATCTGGGCTGACTCTGAGCCCGGGGAAGTGGGTGAGGGCAGTCTGGCAGGCACAGCGGAAGTCAGAGAGACAGGAGACACACAATTCTATGGAGGCCTGTGCTTCTGGACCTGTGCCTGGGTCATGGCCCAGAGATTCCGCAGCCTCCAATCTCTCTGAATGGATCCCAATCCACAGGACCCTGTCTTCTAGTCTACACTCTGTGACTCATTCACTCAACCAAGCCCAGCCTCTATTTCACTGTGTAAATTCAGTGCACTGTGTTTCTCTTTGTCTCACCAAACTTTTCCAATCCTTTGACATTGTGCTTGCTCAGTTACTATGCTGGTGCCACCCTCCCAGTCACTAATTAGCACTCTACAACTCACTTCCAGTCTCCATGGATCACGATACCTATCAATGAGCCCCTGCGTAGCACAGTGGAGGAAGTTTCCGAATAATGCAGACCTGGGTCCCTGTGGGCTCCTCTGCAGACTGATGTGAGCCCCTGAGCAAAGCGTTTCACCTCCTCAAGTTCCAGTTTCCCTGAAGTGTGCTTCTCCAGATTCGCAATAATTTTAAAGACTCACTTCAATATTATATATGGTCCAAATTTGTGTATTTTAATTATTATCTAAATGTTGGGCTTAACATGTCATTCTGACCTATCATTTTCTCCTTTCTGATACTTAATGGAACAAAATGAAGCAAAACAAACAAACAAAAAAAACTTTTATCTTACCTGCCACTGATTTTTTCATTCAAAAATTATCTTACTGGATATCTTCCAGGATATGAGACTTTGTGGTAGGCACTCTAGATTCAACAGAGAGAAACAGACAGATATAAGTATAGTGGCTGTTTTTATCAATTCCTTAGATTAAAAAAAAATACCCAACAAGTAACTGTATATAGCATTAATTGCTAGTAAGAAGTACATGAAGGTAAAGCACAGAGAAACCTGACCTTCGCTCATAAAGAAGCAGTCAAACAAAACTCTCAGAGATGTTTTTCCAAGCTGAAGTCTAAACTAAGAAAGCTGAGTTATTCAAACAAAGAGCAGTAAGCATCTCCAACTGCAGAGAACAGTGTGCATGAAGCCCAGGAAAAGGGAGGAATTTGGCACAAGAGAGAAACAGGAGCCTGCATGGCCAAAGAAGGGTGCTTGAGAGAGAGAGAGAAGGGGTCACAGTTAAATATAGAAACAGCAAGTGGGTCAAATCTGAACCATAGAAGAAGTGTAACAAGAAATCATTTCCACTTCTTTCAATTACTCAGTGAACCTAGGAACACTAGGAGCACAGAATCTTTGAGGTGACACAGTAGTAACGTGTTTCTTACACAGAGTAGAGCTGTAGGTGGTGAATGTCACAGCAATGTTGGGAAAACAGTTATGTTCCGAAGAGTTCCTGCTTATGAATATATCTTAACCTGATTTAGAACACTTTGAGGTGTTTCCTGACAACTAAATAACTTTCAGCCACCAACATCAGTCTCCTAATATTTTAGCCTCAAAATTCTCCTTTCCTCTCTCTGTGCTCTCATAGAAATACATTCCTAAAGCTCTGCTACCATCTCAGAAGTTGAAGTGTAAATACTCACCTACTGAATATGCTCACTTAAACTGGGACTGTCTCATCTCCAGTGCTAGAACAGGAGAAAAAAGTCAATACTCAATACAAAATATACTTGTACATTTTTCTTCCATGCTTTGTATGTCTCTCCCATCTTACTTCCTTTTATTACAAATAACTTACCTTCAGATATATGGGTGATCTTCCATGTATTTCCATAAAACTTCACTCAATATTCTACCTAATTGCCTACATTATGGTATTCTCTTTTCTTCTCTGTATCTCATTAGATAGAAATATCCATGAGATGGTCACATCTGTTCTTTTGTTCACTATACCCCTATGACTTATAGATGATTTATAAATACTAGTTGAATTAATGTGTTGGTTTCAAATTAAATTGTTGTGAAGCTTACAGCATCATATATTCATTTAATAGGCAATGTAATCTGTCTAATCAGCAAATTTAAGGCTATCTTAGATTTAGAACTTTCCCAGCCTGAGTTATTACTACAAAAATGATGTCACTGAATTTGGTTAATATCATATGGCAAACAGTAAGAGGGAACAATTGGCATTTACATTTTTTGTTTTATTTTGAAAAAAATGCCTTGTCATTCCTATCAGTCATTAAAAAAAATGACAAAAAGGCACAATGTACTAACTACATAGAAAAAGGTAACCTAGAAAGAAATTAAATAAGATCTATTCATCTCAGGGCAGAGAACAACAAATGAATTGAGTCCCTGAAGACTGAAAAGAATAAGTGAATGAATGTTAGCAGTGCTCAAAAACATCAGCAACTGTAACTCTAAATTTCTTCTTCCAACAGGAAGACCCAAGTCATTTTATCAGAGCAGCATTTGCCTCGGTGGACTCCATGGAATATTCTCAGTGAGACTTCCATGGTTAAGTAGGTTTATGTGAACAAATGCATCTCCTTTGCAACTAACACCTATGTAGCAGAGAAAAATATGGTTCTACCTTGTTGAATCCAGTGCTGTCCAAATTAGAATAGTTTTAAAAAACTTTTTTTCTGCATTTTGATACCAATTAATTCTTAGAGAAGGTAATATTCTTCTAACTACCTTTTGGAAACTACTTGCATATGTGGCATGAAGCAGGCAGAGGTAAAAAGGAGAAATCTATCCCACAAGAGTGAATACATTCTAGTAGGTCTGTAACTAGAGCACTCTCACCAAAACAGTCCTTGATTCTGCTACTTGAGATCTTTGTGTCTCCTGAAACCAAGATAAATTAGACCATATGAAGGACATTAAGTGATGATAGTTCTCCCCAGAATGAAGTAAGCCTAGTTTGGTAATAAGTTAGAGATCTCAATCAGTTTAAAATGCCATTTCCATAGTTAATCACTTTTTTTTAATAGTGGTATAGCCACCAGCAACCTCATAGTCTGATAGTTCATGCAAAATGTGCTGAGAATTTCATTTTCCCCATTGATGCCCATGGCTAGTGACACTTCCAGGGATCTAGAAGCACAAGATACAGAAAGGCCCACGGAAATAATGGCAGGCACCTTGACTTTGGGACACAAGCTGTACAGGTGAACAGGCATGGTTTCCCATGACTGAGTTGGAACTTTCTAAAACTTAGTAGCATAATCCAAAAAAAGTGCTTAGAAACAGAGAAGAATGAATTATGAAATGTTCCATGTTTATAATGAGTTTTAGCATTTTCAAAGAAGTTTCAAATTTGCAAAGTATCAATTCCATAAAAGTCCCTTTAAAAGACAGATTCCCTTGGGAAGTTTTTCAGTAAATGCTCAGTGTTTATTAAACACTTTTAAAAAATCACAAAATGTGAGAGAAATGCAAAAATGCAAGGAACTATCCTGGAGAAATTTATAGCTTAATGGTGGAGAAAAAAATATTTGTAGTCAGATGTCTGTACTGTGTAATTAAAGTACTAATACGGTCACATATTAACAAGATGGGATAAAGTAATTAACAAAGCTTGGGATGGTAGGAAAAGACTGTTACCTCAGAGAATACGAGAGCTGTGGGTTTTGAAGGACCCATGAAGTCTGCATACAATTGAGAATGGTATTCCAAGCAAGAGAAATCACATAAGATACGTGAAAAATTTTGGTCAATTCAAGGAATGCAGGTAATAAATATTGCTAGTTATTAAGAGCCAGTTAAGAAAAAGAAAATACAAGGAAGCTCTCTTCCAAAAGACAATAATAATTTTAACCATTTTTAGGCTACATTTCAGTAGTTAATTGGAATTATTTTTGTTTTTGAAAAGATTTATGCAAGAGGCAGGTATGGTGACATATGCCTGTAATCTCAGTGCTCAGGAGGCTGAGGCAGGAGGCTTATGAGCTCAATATCAAATTGGGCTTCAAGGCTGGCCTGAACTACCCAGCAAGGTCTGGCATCAAAGAAAGAAGGAAAGGAGGGAGAGAGAGAGGGACAGAGAGAGAGAGAGAGAGAGAGAGAGAGAGAGAGAGAGAGAGAAGAAAGAAGCTAGAAGAAAAATATATATATGATGATAAAGTATATTACAGTTTTTGTACCAGAATTCAACTCTTATTTTTTTCTATTGGCTGTGTTCCTTTCTATTGAACAAGATGAACTTCTAAGTTAAACCAGAATTCATTTCTACCAAAAATTAATTTCTACCAAAAAAATTTTACTTTTCTGACAAAATGTCAAATGACAATTTACAGAGAACAAAGTCCCTGTCAAGCAAAGCTCCTGTGGAAGCTCTCAGACACCTTTCCTGTAAGCCGTGAACACTGGTCCTAGCATTACCACTGAGCTGACGGACAGCGGCCCTCCCTCAACACCACTAACTCAACCCAATGAACAAGCAACAGCTGTCAGTAGATCCAGTAAAATTCTTTGGTTATGAAGAATTAAGTAGAATCCGGTTTTCTTGAGACAGAAAGGAATGTATAAGTAGGACAGGAACAAACTCACAGAATTTCAAGAAAAGGTAACAACCCAGTCTTATGGCCTACCCAGGACAGAGTCAGGAATCACAGTTCGTTGCAAGCAATCTTGTCAGTGTCCTCCAGCTACTTCCTTTAGGATGAAAGTAATGCAACTATTTTAGATCTTAGTCATACCCCTCAAAATTCCAAATCCGGGGATGGAGCATCTGATCAAGCTAGTTTATGTGTCATAGTTACCCTTCAGCCAAGGAAATGCAGAGCACCAGAACAAATATGATAAAAGAAGGATAGTTCCTCCAGGCAAAATCAGGACTTTGCTACCCAAATAAGAGAGAGAAGATGCTGAACAGACACATTCAATGCAGGCCCACCACAGTCCATCAGCATTTTTCTGAAAACAGTATCACACATCTGGAAATTTATAAATAATCACCTCACTTAATCACTCAAATTTATACTTTCTACCCTCCTAAATCATATCTGATGTGGAAGAGTTGTTAAGTTGGGGAAGAAAGAGCATAGCGCAGTTAAGGACCAGATCTGTGTTGACAGTATGCAGGACCACTGTAACACTTCCACCACTGACCAGTGGTAATTCAGCCATATTCCATAATTTTTTCTGTGCCTCTGTATTTTCACCTGTAAAATTAGAATGATATTAGTGTCTTATCAGGGTGACAGTGTTAGAGTTGTTGGTGCAAGATCTGAACTGTGTGACACACTGCAAGCTCTCCTGGCATTCTTAAAACACTCAATAAACTTACTGTTGACCTTGCTGTCTGGCTCCATGAATTTTGTCGATAATTTTCTTCACCTTTTATAGTTTTTTTCTTTTGATTCTCAATCCTTCTCTAGGTCCTCCTATAGAGCATCGCAGTATCACAATAGAAATTCAGGGTGAAGAACACCTTTGTTTTTCCTCTCTCTCTTGTTTCTCTCCTACATGGTAAGAATAGTCAAGACTCCTTTTAGATTTCAAACTAATATGCTGTGGCAAATGTTCAGTGGGGATAGTATTCAAAGCATAATTCTGGTAATTATTTTTCTTTTCTGAAAGGCATACAGCTAAGGTTAATAGAAGTGTCATTTCCAAAATATATTCACCCTGAGCAACATAAAAGGGTTATTTAACAGGGTACAGGGCATAGGACATACCCTGGTAGTTAGAGGGGTAGCAACTAAAATTAATTTTACAAGCTCTCACACACAACAATGTATATGGATGCTGAATTGTCTATCTTGATACATTTCCCTTTTTTCAGGGACATCTTAAAAATGAAGAAAAGGAAGGAAAACTCTTTACTTTGAAAACTCATATACAGATAGCACCTGTACTTTTGGAACATTTAAAACTAAATTATTTTGTCCTTTTGTAGTTTCTTTCCTTTGTTTTTCTCTGTGGATTTGACTGACAGCTGTAATAGTATGAAAATAAAATACTTATTTCACCTCATCAAGTCTCACTACTTTTAAGTTATCTTGGATAATTTTCAATTGTAAATACTCTATGAGAACACATGCCTTAAAATTTGCCAGAGTGTATCATTTTCTGCTAAAAAAGAAGAGCTATCTTTAACACAAGCAACATAAAGAAAGATTTCTAGTTTTTGAAAAACTTTTTTATGGTCCTAACGAGATTTTTTTTAAACTTGTCCAAAGTTTAAAATAGACAGTAATGTCCTAAATTAGACTTAACAGTTTTTCTTCAGCTACATTCCTAAGATAGATATTTGAAATAAATTTCAAGCTAACAAATCATTGCTCCAAATACTTTCAGAAGTATTTCAAAGTCCAAAATTGTGTCTTTATTCTCTCATATTCGCTTAGCAATGTATTACCATTAAGTCCTTTGAATTTTTATTCAGAAACGGACACATTCCTGTGACTCTTAAGTGACCTTTGACTTAGTATTTTAATGCATAATTTTACTTTTAACATTATTTAAATTGGCCTATGGTCATTTAGAGAACAAAAATTTTTCAGTTCTATAATTTGTTCGTTATGAATACAGTCCATATGTAAAGTAGATCTATGTAATTTAGAAATCAGGTACAAGAAAATTGTCTCACATTATGAGAAAAAGGCAACAAAAGGCCAACAACATTTTAGATTTCAGCACAGTATGATCTGGCATCTTGCTCAGTACCAATTGTGTCCTTATTCCCTAGCCTCCTTTACTGAGGTCCAAAAATTTAAAACATAAAAAAGGTAATGCGAGAATTTAACTCCAGTACATATTCTCTAAACTTCTTACCAGAAAATGAATTTATAATATATATTCATGAATATTCACACATAATAGCAATTTTAAAAGAGCTTAAAATAAAGAGGAACAAATATGTTACTGTCAAAATCTAAGAAGAATTTCTAAGCTCTACTATAGATTATGAAACTAGATAAAGGAAAAAATCCTTTATGCATACTTTGGTGCATCCAAAGAGCAGCCCACAGAGAGGGCAGGAAGACCTCTTATCCTTCTTCTGTCTGGTGTGATGGTTATGGTCCAGCAAGTGAGCTAGTAAGAAAACATCTTGGACACCCATGTACTAAGGATATCACTTGGAATGGAGAGGATGGCAACTTCTTATACCATTTCCTTACTGAGCCTTTGAATTTATGCATTTGTCATGTGACTGTCTGCTCTTTTGCAGCTCCAAAGGAATCCCCTTTTTGTATTTCATTAGGTTCCTGTGGCTGTCATAATTACAACAAATCAGGAGGCTCAGAACAACAGAAATTTATTTTCCCTAAATTCTGGAGGCTGGAAGCCTGAAATTAAGTACTTGGCAGCTCAATGCTTTCTCTAAAAGACTCTAGGAAAGGATTCTCCCTTGCCTCTTCCCAGCTTCAAGCAATTGCCAAAAAAATCTTCAGTATTCCTTGGCTTGCATCTACAGTAACAGAAATTTTCCCCCATCTTATTTGGTTATTCTTCCCTTAGGTGTCTCGGCCCAAATTTCCCCCTCTTCAGAAGGCCTTATTCAGCTTGACTACATCTGGATTCATTCCTGAATAAAATCTTCTTTAAAGGTACTTTTCAAAGGACACAGTTCAGTTCACAGCATGTGTGCTCTGGTTTGAGACAGTGCCCTGCTGCCCTGTATTGCATGGAAAGAAGTCAAAATGGCCCACCTTCGACGCCAGCCATGTAGCCTAATTCCAGGAAACTGTATGCTTCCAATCCATATATTAAAGTTTCATCAAGTGATATCAAGTGGATGTCAATATATGTACCACTTCTTAAATCCTACCAGAGAGTTTAAAAAAAATGGATATGGGATGTTAGAGATCTCTCCCTTGCAGGGTTTATTGTCTCTCAAGAAAAGAATGTGTTCTTAAAAAAGCAAGCAACCATCCATCCCCCTGCATCCGAAGGACCTGAGAAGCTAAGGGGAGCTTCAGCCACCTCTACCCACACCTGGACAACCTCACCACTCCACAAGCCATCAGCAACCCTTCCACCATCTGCAGTACCTCAGTGGGCTGCTGGTAGCCTTGGCAACCTGTCTCTCAACCCAGAGAACCTCAGCAAGCCAGTGAAAGCATGGTGACCACCCCCACACATAAACAGAGGACTTCAGTGGGTTGGCAGAAGCCTCAGCCAACCCTCACCCCTCCTGGAGGACCTTGATGAGCTGATGAGAGTTCAGGTGAGCACTTCTTCCATAAAGAGAACCCCTGGTGGGCTGATGAGGGCACTAGCAAGGCCTCCACCCACCCAGAGAAACCCAACTGGGCCTGTGAAACTCCCAGTGACACATTAGGGTCCTGGCTGGGGAACACACTATAGACAGGTTGGTCTGGTGCCCTGAAACACTCTGAAGTCACAGTAACAATACAAGAAAAGGGTTGGTTCACATCAATACTCTAGGCTAGTCAGACTAGGAAGAATACAGGACTCACACAACTGGCAACATAGGAGGATTTCAGGTGAATGGCCCCCCTGCTACACTGCAGGACTCAGCAACTGGGTGAACATCAGCCATGCAGTAGGAACCTCAGACACACACGATGGATAGTTGAGACCAAGATTTAAGAGACCAAAATATTAGCCCAAGAGGTGAAAAAGACAAAACAAACAAACAAACAAAAAATGCAATCTCAAATGTGTAACCCATCCAGAACAAGGACAGGAGACATAAAAATAGAGGAAATTGGAAGTCACACATCTGAAATTTCTGAAAGGATAGCAAGTGAAATGAAACAAATCCATGAGGCTATAGAGGAAATCAGATTAGAAATAATCTCGCATGTAAAGAAAGAAATGACAACCTTGATAAAGGATTTGTTCAGCATATTTAGAGAAGACATAGATAAAAAAAAAAGGTACAGGAACAAGGAAAAATGAGGGAAACCTTGAATGAATAATATAGGAAAAAATAGAATGCATGAAACAAATTCAGAGACATCCAGAAAATTAAAAATTGCATTGAAAGTTGGCAGAACTGTTTGAATGAAACTGAAGGTAGATTTTCAGACCTTGAAGACAGATCACAGCTAGCAATCATGAAAGGAAAGAACTGTACTCCACTAGTCCCTCATTATTTTTTAGAGTTTTTGCTTTTCAAAGTTATAGGCAGGTATTTTGAAAGCAAGAGGCATTGTGGTAACCATTGTTGATTTCCTGGTATCTTGTTTTGAACTCCTATGTCACTAACACTGTTTTGTTTTGATTGGCTTTATTCTGTTTTGTTTTGTTTGGTTTTATTCTTTTTAAAATAAATATTACAAAAAAAAAGAAAAAGAAAACTTTGCCTAACATACACAAAAAACAAGGGACCATAAAATAACAATTCAATAGCTCCAAGACAATGCAAAGAAAAAAATATAAAACTGATTGGTGTCAATGAAAATGCAGAAGTCAATGCAAATAACATAAAAAAAAAGAAACTATTTGCAAAACTAACAGAAGAAAATTTCCCAAGCATGGGAAAAGAATCTGATATGCAGTTAAGTGAAGCATATAGAACTCCAAACAGTCATAACCAAACTAAATCTACACACAGAAATATTAGTCAAGATCCCAGAAATTCAGCATAAAAGCAGAATACTAAAATCTGTTAGAGAAAAGAAAGAGCTCACCTATCAAGGAAAGCCTATTAGAATCCTGGCCAACTTCTTCACATGAACCCTCAAGTCAAGATGAACTTCAAGTATTTCAAGTCCTAAAAGAAAGCAACTTTCAACCCAGATTGATGTACCCTGAAAAACTTTCTTTCAAAAGTAATGGAGATATCTCTCCATCTTCTAATATTCTCTTTGTAGTGGTTGATTGATTATGTCAACTTGAAACATTTAGAGGCCTAACTAAAAGAGCTTAGGAATTCTATACCCTAGGGCGTAGCAGACCCGCCCTATGGTGGGTCATCACCAAGATACTATAAAGAGAAGGAGGAAGGACAATTCCATTCCATTCTTTGGAGGAGCTCCAGTCTTGGCCTTTGGTTTGGACATCGTCTCCTGGCTTCCAGCGTAGACTGTTCTGCTTTCTGGCATAGACTCTTCAGCCCTCCAGCGAAGACCTTTCAGCTCTCCGTCGCAGACCCACCAGCCTGCTGGTGCGGACTTGCACAGAACACTGGTGTGAACCGCAGACCTTGGATAGAGTCCTTCGGCCTCCAGCGTGCAAACAACTTTCGCACGCTTCCTCATTCGACTCTGTGGCTGACCATCGTAAGCCTATCCTGTAATTTCTATACCTTTGTATATCTTTGTAATTTCTGTTTCCTCTAGTAAACCCTAACTGATACACTCTTCAATCTCCTTTTTCAGAGTACTATAGATTTCAGTATAGAGGTCTTTTACATCTTTTGTTAGGTTGATTCCTAAATATTTCATTTTTTTGGATGCTATTGCAAAAGGTATTGTTTCCCTAATTTCTCTCTCAGTGAAATTGTTATTCATGTACAAAAATGCTATTGACTTTTGAGTACTGACTTTGTAATCAGCTACATTGCTAAATCTGCTTATTAAATCTAGAAGTCTCTTGCAGGAATTTTTGGGATCTTCTAGGTAGTGTATCATGTCATCTGCAAATAATGCTAGTTTAACTTCTTCCTTTCCTATCTTTATTCCTTTTATTTCTTTCTCTTGTCTAATTGCTCTGGCTAAAGTCTCCAGAACTATGTTGAATAAGTGTGGAGAGAGTGGACATCCTTGTCTTGTTCCTGATATTAGAATGAAAGCTTTCAGTTTTTGTTCATTTAGTATGATGTTAGCTATAGGCTTGTCATAGATAGCTTTGATCAGATTGAGATAAAGACCGTCTATCCCAATTTTCTCTGGGGTTTTTATCATGAATGGGTGCTGAACTTTGTCAAAAGCTTTTTCTGCATCTATTGAGATAATCATATGACTTTTATCCTTGGCTCTGTTAATATGATGTCTTACATTTATGGGTTTATGTATGTTGAACCATCCCTACATCCCTGGGATGAATCCCACTTAATCATGATATACAATCTTTTTGATGATTTGTTGCAGTCTATTTGTCAGTATCTTATTAAGAATTTTTGCATCAATGTTCATTAGGGAGATTGGCCTATAATTCTCTTTCTTAATTGGATCCTTCTCTGGTTTTAGAATCAGAGTAATACTTGCTTCCAAAAATGAATTTGGGAGTATTGCCTCCCTTTCAATTTCATTAAAGAGTTTGAGAAGTAGTGGTGTTAGGTCTGCACTAAATTTCTTGTAGAATTCGGCAGTGAATCCATCGGGGCCCGGGCTTTTCTTTGTTGATAATTATTTAATTACATCTTTAATTTCATTTATTGATATTGAGTTGTTTAGGATTTTTGTATCATCTTGATTCAACTTTGGTAGTTCATATGTTTCTAGGAATCTGTCCATTTCTTCTACACTTTCCATCTTATTAGAATACAAGTTTTCAAAGTAGGTATAGATAATTTTCTGGATTTCTACAGGGTCTGTTGTGATTTCCCTCATTTCATTCCTAATTGCATGGATATGAGTCCTTTCTTTCCTTTTTTTGATAAGTTTGGCCAAGGGTTTATCAGTTTTATTTAATCTTTCAAAGAAACCAACTCTTCAATTCATTGATTCTTTGTATTTTTTTTTAGTCTCCAGTGTGTTAATTTCTGCTCTGATCCTTATAATTTCCTCCCTTGTATGAGCTTTGGTTTAGTCTGCTCTTCTTTTTCTAGAAGTTTGAGGTTCAACATTAAGTTGTCTATATGAACTTGTCCTGTTCTCCTGATATAGGTATTTACTGCTATAAATTTCCCTCTTAAGACTGCTTTCATTGTGTCCCACAAGTTCTGGTATGTTGTACTGTCATTGCTGTTCAACTGTAAAAACTGTCTAATTTCTTCTTTAATTTCATCTGTGACCCATTGATTGTTCAGTAGGGTGCTATTTAATTTCCATGTATCGATGAATTTCTTGTGGTTTCCTTTGGCATGGATTTCCAATTTCATTGCACTGTGATCTGATAGTATGCATGGGATAATTTCAATTTCTTTACATTTACTTAAGCATGTTCTATGAACCAGTATATGGTCTATTTTGGAGAATGTCCCATGTGAAGCTGAAAAGAATGTGTATTCTTATGTTGTAGGGTGGAAGACTCTATAGACAACTACTAAGTCCATTTGCTCAAAAGTTTGATTTCATTCTAACATTTCATTATTGACTTTTAGTCTAGTTGATCTGTCTTTTTGTGACAGCAGGGTATTGAGGTCTCCCAATACAATTGTATTAAGGCTTATTTGATTTTTCATGTCCATTAGTATTTTTTATATAACTGGGTGCACTAATATTTGTTGCATATATATTTATGATTGTTATCTCTTCCTCTTGGACTGTTGCCTTTACCAAGATATAGTGACCTTCTTTGTCTCTCTTAATCAGCCTTGGCTTAAAATTAACTTTATCTGCAAATAGAAAAGCTACCCCTGCTTTTTTCTGAACTCTTTTTGCATACAGTATTGTTTTCCATCCTTTTACCTTCAGTCTATGGGTATCTTTTTGAATTAAATGTGTTTCTTGTATACAGCATATTGTTGGGTCTTTCTTCTTGATCCATTCTGCCAGTCTATGTCTTTTGACTGGTGAATTGAGACCATTAACATTGATGATTAAAACTGATACATATTGACCTATCCTTGTCATGTTGTTTTCCTATTATTGGCTCCCCCCACACTTTTTTTTCCTTTTTTCTTTCCCTCTAATTGTTTGCCTTTCCTGGTGAATTCATGGAGCTGTAGTACTTACCCTCCCTTTCTAAAATGTCCTTCAGAACATTTTGGAGTACTGGTTTCATGGTCACGAATTTCCTCAAATGTTCCTTATCATGGAAGTATTTTGTTTCTCCCTCTATTTTGAAAGACAGTTTTGTGGGATATAACAATTTGGGTTGAAAGTTGTTTTCTTTTAGAACTTGGTGTACTTCACTCCAAGCTTTCCTTGACTTGAGAGTTTGTGCTGAGGAGTCTGCTGTGATTCTGATGGGCTTTCCTTTATAGGTGATTTGTTTCTTTTCCCTAACAGCTTTTAAAATTTTATTCTTGTGTTGAATTTCTGGAATCTTGACTATGATATGCCTGGGTGTAGATAATTTTTTATCATTGCTAATTGGAGTTCTATGTGCCTCACTTATTTGTATGTCAAATTATTTTTCTCTACCAGGAAAGTTTTCTGGATATGATATCTGTAAGGATGTTTTTAATGTCATTTGTAGTATCTCCTACTTGTTCACTGACTCCAATTAATCTTAAGTTATTTTTCTTTGTCTCATCAAGCAACTGCTGGATTAGTATCTCATGATCCCTTGCTAGTTTTGAAGAATCTTTGTTTCCTGGTCACTAACTGCAAGCCTGTCTTCAATATCTGAGATCCTGTCTTCACATTGGCCTAATCTGCTTTGAATACTTTCAGTGGAGTTTTTATTCTCCTGAATATCTGCTTTATGGAATTCGTTTGTTTCCTATGTTGTACTTCCATAATTTGTTTAAGCTTGTTTATTTTTTTGTCTGTGTCTGCTCTAACATCACTAAGTATGGTGTGTATTTTGGTAATCTCTGTGGTTATTTGAGAGATTATTTCTGATTTCATTTTTTCCAGAGCCTCATTCATTTGCTTTGTTACCACTTCGGAGAAACCTGGTAGGGGGTTTTTGGATTTTCCAATCTCTTTGCCCCCTGGGTTTGCCTTTGGTGAGCTGGGTGTCTGAGGTTGTGTCCTGTTTAAGTGTCTTCTCATTTCTTTTGTTTTTTAGTTTAATTCCTAGAGTGATACCTGTTAGTTGCCTGCAGTGAGTTGCTTTAATGGTGGTATTAAGGACTTTCAGTTGATGAGCACATCCCTGAGATATCTTCCAGGTGTAGCTGGTTCCTGGGCTCTGAGTCTATTGGAAAATCCCACCTCCTCAGTTTGTCAGAGATGAGAAACCACTGTCTCAAAGGTTCCGTTTCACACTGAAAGGATGCAACTAGAAATAGTCAAGAAACAGTTCCAGAGTAAAGTTCACTTGAGATTTGATAGCTTTTTGAAATCTAGGCCTCATAATATTAAGGATATTTTGAATATGCCTTCAACTTCTGATTCTAGTAGTTAGATTTTGTATTTAAAGATTTCTGCAGTTACATAATATATGAGGTAGGTCTAGTGTGAATTTTCATTGTTTTTATCAACTGGTATGATTTTGTATATTTGGTGATACAATATAGTTTAAAATTATAAATTTAAAAAATAATAGTAAATTTGTTTTTCAAATGTAAAAAAAAAATTAATGGAGAAATAAGATACTTCCATGACAAGCAACAACTGAAGAAATTCATGTTTACCTAACCAACCCTTGAAAGAGTACTGAAAGACATTCTAGATAGAGAAAAAAATGACCACAATTAGCAAAAAAAAAAAAAAAAAAAAAAAAAAAAAAAAAAAAAAAAAAAAAAAAAAAAAAAAAAAAAAAAAAAAAAAAAAAAAAAAAAAAAAAAAAAAAAAAAAAAAAAAAAAAAAAAAAAAAAAAAAAAAAAAAAAAAAAAAAAAAAAAAAAAAAAAAAAAAAAACAAAAAAAAAAAAAAAAAAAAAAAAAAAAAAAAAAACCTGAAACACCAGGCAGTGCAAGCAATTAAACAAGGGGGGCAAGCAGGGAACCAACAACAGGAAAATAACATGACAAAGTTAAGCCAATACATGACAATTATAACCATAAATGTAAATGACCTCAATTCACAAATTAAAAGGAATATATTGGGTGACTGAATCAAGATACAGGACCCAACAATATGCTTCATACAAAAAACACATCTAACTCAAAAATAAATTCATAGACTGAAAGCCAAAGGATAGAAAACAATATTTCATGTGACAGGAACCCAGAAAAAAGAAGGGGTAGCTATTCTGTTTGCAGACAATGTGAACTTCAGAAAGAAGGGGGTCAAAAGAGATAAAGAAGTTCACTATATATGTATTAGGGAAAAATTGAAGAGGAAGAGATAAAAATCACAAAAATATATGCACTAAATACAGGAGCACCAAACTATGTAAGACAAATACTAATACACATAAAAAATTAAATGTGCAATAACACAATTGTAACAGGGAGTCTTAATACTCCATTGTCACAAAGAGATAGATCAACTAGACAAAAAGACAGCAAAGAAATAACAGAACTGAATCAAACCTGTGAAAAAATGGACTTACTAAATGTTTACAGAGCATTCCACTCAACAACAGAATAGACATTCTTCTCAGCTGCAAATGGGACATTCTCTAAAATAGACTATATATTAGCCCATAGAACAAGCTTAAGTAAATCAAAAGGGACTGAAAATATTCCTTGTATATTGTCTGACCACAGTGCACTGAAATTGGAAATTAATGGCAAAAGAAACTGCAAAACTAACAAAAACATACGTAAAGTAAACAACCCTCCTGAACAACCAATGGGCTACAAATGAAATTAAATAAGAAATCAAAAAATATCTGCAATTAAATGAAAATGCAGATACAACGTACTGGAACCTGTGGGATGCAATGA
This sequence comes from Dasyprocta punctata, assembly GCA_004363535.1. Taxonomy (NCBI): domain Eukaryota; kingdom Metazoa; phylum Chordata; class Mammalia; order Rodentia; family Dasyproctidae; genus Dasyprocta; species Dasyprocta punctata. The sequence goes on along the minus strand of RJWM01008225.1, from coordinate 23,925 downwards.
TAGTGGTCCTAAGAGGAAATATGTAGCAGTGCATTCTCACATCAGGAAAACAGAACAAGCACTAATGAACAACCTAGTGCTACACCTTAAACTTATAGACAAAGAAAAGCAAGTAAAGCCCAAAGCTCACAAAAGAGAAGAAATTGTAAAAATCAGAGCTGAAATTAACATGGTTGAGACTAAGAAAATTTTACAAAGAATCAGTGAATGGAACAGTTGGTTCTTTAAAAGAATAAACAAAATTGATAAACCTCTAGCCAACTGTATCAAGAAAAGAAAAGAAAAAACTCAAATGCATACCATGAAGAATGAAAAGAGTGAAATTAGTATAGATCCTTTGGAAATTCATATCATCAACACCTACTTCAAAAATCTTTACTCACATAGGCTAGAAAACACAGAGGAAATGGACAAATTCCTAGAAATGTATGAATTACCAAAACTGAATCAAGAAGTTATAAAAATTTTGAATACACAGTATCAGTTACAGAAATTGAAAATGTAATTAAAAACATACCAACAAAGAAAAGCTCAGGTCCTGGTGGATTCACAGCTGAATTCTACAAGAAATTTAGAGAAGACTTAATGCCGATACTCCTCAAACTCTTTAATAAAATTGAAAGGGAAGCAATTCCCCTAACTCATTCCTGGAGGTACATATTACTCTGATACCAAAACAAGAGAAAGACCCAACTAAAAAGAAGAACCATAGACCAGTCTCCCTAATGAACATTGATGCAAAAATTCTCAATAAAATACTAGCAAACAGAATGCAGCAAATCATCAAGACGTTTATGCACCATGACCAAGTGGGATTCATTCCAGGAATGCAGGGGTGGTTCAACATATAAAAATCAACAAGTGTAATACACCACATCAACAGAGACAATGACAAAAATTACATGATCATCTCAGTAGATGCAGAAAAAGCTTTTGATAGAATCCAACACTCATTCATGATAAAAACCCTACAGAAAATTGGAATAGATGGACTCTACCAAAATCTGGTAAAAGCAATCTATGACAAACCAACAGCCAACATCATACTAAATGGTCAAAAACTGAAAACTTTCACTCTAAAATCAGGAACAAGACAAGAACGTCCACTGTCACCACTCCTGTTCAATATACTTCTGGAAACGTTAGTGAGAGCAATTACACCAGAGAGAGGAATAAAAAGAATAAGGATAGGAAAGGAAGAATTTAAATTATCATTACTTGCAGATGACATGATACTCTACAAAGAAGACCCCAAAACCTCCATCAAAAGACTAATAGAGTTACTAAGTAAATTCAGCAGCATAGCTGGATACAAAGTCAACACTCAAAAACCAATAGTATTCCCATACATAAGCAACAGACTCACTGACAGAAATTAGGGAAATTACACCTTTCACAGTAACATCCAAAAAAAATGAAATGCTTAGGAATTAACCTAACAAAGGATGTAAAACTTCTCTACATTGAAAACAATAGTGCTCTAAAAGAGGAGACTGAAGAGCATACCAGAAAATGAAAAGCTGTCCGTTGCTCTTGGGTAGTAAGAACCAACACAGTGAAAATTGCCATACTCCCAAAACTGTTATACAGATTTAATGATTTACTGCAATTTCAATCAAAATACCTTTAACATACTTCACAGATCCAGAGAAAACATTCCTAAAATTCATTTGGAAACAGAAGAGACCTAGAATAGCAAAGGTAATCCTGGGATCTTTGTTCCCTTAAATCAATGTGTCAGCAGAAGGAGTCTACAAAAGGAGGAAGAACTACTTCCTTTGGCTGGAGACAATTAATTGCAGAAGATGGCAGCTTTGAGCTGTTATCAGACAACAGTCATAAAAGCTCAGGACTGGTGCTCTGTCTTGGAATCTGAGAGATGCCAACATCGTCTACTATTTACTTTCTCTTAACATTTAATCAGTGAGTGTTTCTACAAATAAATACTCCTCCCCTGCCTTCAACTTCGGCTTTTTCATTCTGTTTTGTTCTCACCTTAACAGGCAGGCTCCTGCAGGAGGAAGAGCAACCCCTGGGGAAGGAAAATGAGGAGTTATTTGCAATTTCTTTTGTCCACAAATCTAAAACTACAGATACAAATCAGTAATTAAGGTCATGTACAGGCTGACTAGGGGGAGCCAGATGCTAGTTCTCTCCTGTGAGTCAGCGCCATTCAAAGACTGCACGGACTGTCAACAAGAAGCTAAGATCTCCTATGAGTCAGTGCCATGTGTGGGCTGACTGGGGGAGAGCCAGATGCCAGCCCCTTCTGGCGTGCAGACAGGGAGACAAGAAGAACCAACGTTCCCCCCACAACCCAATAAGTGACCAGGTGATCTGGAGAAACACAGACTATGACAATAGCTAATGAGGTAAAATACAATTTAATGTTTTTAGTGTTTAGTGTTTCACTGACTTTGTAGGCCTAAAGCCAGTGGTCTGATCATCTATTAAGAGGATAACAATATACAATGTAGCATATATGGGGGATCTCCTTCTGAAGGTGGTGGCCATTGTTAATTCCTTATTGCCTTGTTTTGAAATCCTATATCATTCTCATTATTTTGCTTGATTTGGTTCTATTCTGTTTTATCTTGTTTGATTTTGTTGTATCTGATGGCATGGGCAGCTATTTCGAAGATAACAAGATATATTATGGTAGCCATTTTTTATTTACTAGTATCTTGTTTTGAAGTCCTATATTGCATTCATTGTTGTGCTTCTGTTTGTTCTATTCTGTTCTGTTTTGTTTGATTTTTCTGTGTCTGATGGTATGGGCAGCTATTTTGAAGACAACAAGAGGCATTATGGTAACCATTTTTAATTTCCTATTATCTTGTTTTGAAATCCTGTGTCACTTACACTGTCTTGTTTTGATTGGCTTTATTATGTTTTATTCTGCTTGGTTTTATTCTCTCTAAAATAAAATTCAAAATGACTCAAATCCATAATTAAGCTGCTATTTCAATCTTCAAAAAAATTAGAGATGAATTTATACAAGTCTTTTGAAGATCAGGTATAAATGAGGCCCTGAGGCATAGATGTAAAAGTATAAAATGTATGAAAGAAGATGAAACAGTAATTGTGACTTCAAACTGCATTTTTTAATAAAAAATTCTCAGTCACTATATGCTCATGATCGTTAAATTAATCTATTCCCTAAACTCTAGACAACATCATGCTACTAGCACAAAAATAGATAAAGAGAACAACAGAACCAAGTATATAGCCTAGAAATAAATCCATTTATGATTTATGATCATCTGATCTTTGCAAAGGTACCAAGAACACACAATGGGGAAAGGATAGCTTCTTCAACACATGAGGTTAGACTGAGATTCCATCTCACTTCAGAAAGAATGACTATCCTCAAAAAATCAACCAATAACAAATGCTGGCAAAGCTGTGGGGGGAAAAAAAGGAACATTTCTCCACTGCTGGTAGGACTGTAAACTGGTACAACCACTATGGAAGTCAGTACAGAGATTCGTCAAAAAACTAAAACTAGAGGTTCCATTTGAACCAGCTGTTCTCCTCTTAGGTATCTTCTCAAAAGAGTTAAAAGTATCATAACAGTAATATATGTGTACCCATATTTATAGTAATACAATTTATAATAAGTAAATCTTGGAAACAGTCTGAATGTCCATCAATAGATGAATGAAGAAAATGTGCACAATAGAGTACTATTCACCATAAAGAAAGATGAACTTGAGTCATTAGCAGGAAAATGCAGGCACCTCAAAACTGTACTCTTAACTAAAATAAATCAGGTGCACAAGTGTAAAAACCACATTACTTTTCTTGAGAGAAACTCAAAGGGTAAACAAGGAGAATAATGGAGGCTAGATATTGGGAAGTAGGAAGAATGTGTTCAAATGGGAAGGGGAACAAGTTGGGGAGGAAAGGGAGATAAGAGGAAAAAAAGAGAATGGAAGAAAAAACTGAAAACAAAGGTTTTGTAAATGAGATGAGAAGAATTGAAGGGAAGGGAGAGGAATGGGAGAAAAAGATGGATCAAGATATAGTATGTACAGGTACAAGTCCCCTATATAAATGTGATCGATATGTATGACAAATACGTACTAACAAAAAAAAGTTGAAAAAATAAATGGTGTGAGAAAAACTAGGTGTCACTGGGCATGGTAGTGCTTGCTTGTAATCCTAGCACTTGGGAGGTTGAGGCAGGAGGATCATTACAAGTTTGAGAATAGCCTGGGCTACAAAGTGAGTTCAAGGCCAGCCTGAACTTTTTGAAACCTTGTTTGTCCCCTCCCAAAAAAGAGGAAAAACTAGGTGTCTGCATACAGAAGCATGAAATTAGACATTTATCACACCTATATACAAAAAACCAACTCAGAATGGATTATACACTCAATAATAATACCTGAACAACAAAAATACTAGAAAAAATATAGAGGGAAAGATTCTTGATATTGGTCTGGGTAGGTTTTTTTTTAAGTATGATCCAAAAGTATAAAAAATAAAAAGCAAAAGTTAACAAACAAGATTGCATAAACCAAAAACTTTATGCACAGCAGGTCTGAAGATGTAACTCCTTGGTAGAGGACTTGCCTGGGATATGTGATACCTTTCGTTCTATCCCCAGTACCACAAAGAAAATAAAAGTTTACATACAGCAAAGGAAATAATGAACAAAGTTAAAAAATGACCTATGGAAGGAAGAAAATGTGTGTGAAAAATACAAAGCCCAGAAATCTTAAAATAACTGTTAGAAAAGGAAATATCTTTTTCACTAGGGTTGCTAAGATCTGAGTATGTAAAATGGAGTTGAGCTCTTAACACAGAAATGAAGGAGCCTACTACATGAATGACACCAACTTAGACAGTCCATCTTAGGGACAGAGACAAGTTGATGACATTGACTGTGCATATTGATACAGGATAATAATACACCCATACATTTAAATTTTGTGGAATAATCACTTTTCTGCTGTAGATAGCCTGAGTTGAGGTTTTATCCCTCTATTTACTTTGAGTTTAGTGTTCTTCCTAGAATGAGTTCCTTCTATTTTTTTACAGCAAATGTCTGAAATGAAGTTGAGTAAGTCTCTTATCCTCAGAATCAAATATAATGTAAAACATATAATATAAATTAAATTTTTAAAAATTATAACATTTAAGTGAACAACTTCAATATCACAACACTTAAAATATGTGTGATCAAATTATATAGTGAATGCTACTGCTGTGTTCCATCCAAATGGAAAGAAAGGGATCTTCAATATGAGAAATGACACATCAACCCATACCAGTATGTGATAAGTTGCAACTTGTTCAGTGAAGTCAGTTGGTTGTGAGCTATTATTGAAAGTGTACTTTAAGGAGTGCTATAAATCATGAACCATGAACAATGCATTGACCAGAAACTATAAATTTCATTGAAGTTGCATAATTGTGCTGTTTCAGATTCCATCTTTTTAAGAAATGTGACCACAGAAGATGAAACTTAGGTCTCTAGCTATGATCCGGAGACAGAGTCTCAGAATTCTTAATGGCAATCACCCAAAACTATTAATGCAAATAAAGCCCATCAATTGAGATCAAATATCAAGATGATGTTGGCTGTGTTTTTTGACTTTGATAGAATTGTGCCTGCTAAGTTTGTCCCCAAAAACAGTAGGGTGAATTCTGACTATTTTATATACTAATAGAGCAGCATTTAAGGAATGAGGCATATAGAAAACAGTTTGAGAAATGGAAAGTTTCATCCTCCCTTATGACAATGCTACATGTTTCACATTGCTTCTGGTATGGATATTTCTGGTCAAGAAAATTACTGTACTGTGTCCTCATCCATCTTATTCATTGGATCTCACTCTGTGTGACTTCTGGATCTTCACCAATGTCAAAATGGCCATGAAAGGCAAATGTTTTGAATGAATTCAGGACATTGAGACAGCCAGTACAGCACAACTAATGAAAGGAAAAAGAAATTCCAGACCTGCTTCAGAACATAATGAGAACAAGGGGATGAGTGGTTCAAAGCAAGGATCAGTATTTTGAGGGGGATTAGTGAAAGTGTGCCTTTTACTATAACAACTTTTTAAATTTAATTATTCACTGTATTTTTGGTCACACTTTGTGCTTTGACCTTTTCTTATTATTTCTTGTTTTTATTTTAAAGAGTATATAACAGAATAAAACCAATCAAAACAAACCAGTGTAAGAGATACAGGACTTCAAAACATTATGAAATCAACAGTAGTTACCATAATGCCCCTTGATGTCTTCAAAATAGCTGCAGATAACTTTGGACATAGTATAAATCAAACAGAACAGGATAGAATAGAAACAATAAAAACAAAGCAATGAATGCGATAAAGGGCTTCAAAAAAAGCCAATAGTAAATCCAAAATTGTAACCATAATATATCTTGTTAACCTTGAAATAACTTCTCCTGCCATGGGACTTAACATAATAAAACAAAACAAAAGAGACTAGGATCCAACCCAGCAAAACAATGGAAATGACATAGGACCTCAAAACAAGACCATAGGGAATAAACCTGCTTTGACCTTTTCTACATGACTTAGAGCATCCTTTAAAATAATACAATGACTTCAGGGTTACGTTCTCTAAGACCAAATATTCTTGTAAGGTAAATATTTCCTACTTGGCATAATATCAGATGATCAGAGAGGCAAAGAGAGATTTTAATGACATTTGTTAAAAAAGAAAACCTAAATTTACTTCCACTTTGGTTTTTTATGGAATCCTACCTGCCTTAATGTCTGTAAAGTACTGCAAGAAAACACTCATTTATGATATAGCTGTTATAAAATGCTAGCTAGAAATTATTTATTTCTTTTACTAACCCATTGTTTCACAATACATATATCAAAATCCAACAGAAATTTTGAGAAAAATACATCATAACTAAATCCGTTGAAAATCAGACAGTTTCATGTAAACCTGTACTGATATGTATGCATGCATTTCTATTTAATGGCTTCAGTGTGCTGCCATTGATCTTTGGCTCCTAACAGGTCGTGGCTATTCATGAAATTTTTGACACTGTTCTACAACAGAAACTGAATGAGTGTTCTGCCCTTACTACTTCTCTTATACACATCCATGGGTATTGGGGGCATTAAGCTACTTCTAGAACCACAAAATTTCACTTTTTGTTTATTTTTTTATGGGAAAATTTCACTTTTTAAAGAGAAATCAGCATGAGCAAATGACTCATGAATAATATTAACAGGTATTTAATGTGAAAAAATATATCAAACATCCAGATAAATGATCATGATTGTCAGAAAGACAATGTGAAAGGAGATTTTAAAGGCTACTGGGAAAATTGTGACAATGGATAATTTTATGCTTGTTTTTTATTAATATGACATCACCCAGTAACAAGAGTCCTTGTCCCTCTCAATTTTGTAGCTAGAGAAAAACCTTCAGAAGACATGAATTTTCTTTGATTCCATCTCCCCATAATCCTCAGGTTTCCTTGGGAAGCAGGTCAGTTTTGCTATTGTCAATGCAAATGGCATTTTGAAGAGTTGGTGTGCTGCTAAGAAGCATTAATGTGTACTGCAGACTTTCTCTCAAAGTCTGCAACTTATCACATGACTTTATTCAATCAGATCTAATCCTGTCAACTGAGGGAACAGGTCATTGGCTTGCTCTCTACCTCTGTCACTCAAACTCACCCACTAAAAACAATCCATTTTCTAAAATCATGCAATGCAGAATAAATACAGTTTTGGCAGCCCAAAGACAAACTCCTATATACAGAGCATGATAATAAGAAACTTGATGACTTTCTCTCTTGGCAGGTTATTCTTATTAAGATAAAATGTGCTCCAAAAGTGACTCTGAAACATGGAAATCAGCTATCTCATGAGAAGTTATGGGAGCTTAGACTTTCAATAAGAGAAACAAATATGATAAACATGAAAACAAACTCAATAGAAATGTCTACTGGCACCTGAATGTCTCTTCATTGTATTTCCTAATGTTTCAGTGTTATAAGAACTTAAGCGATATCTTGAGAATTTAAATATCTTGATAATTTTGTGTTGGCAAAGCTTTATATGTGGTAACAAGTAAATCCTATAAGTAAATATTTACCTTCCGTTGATGGAGCATCTACATGGCTGGAACTGTATGAGGCACCATGAAAGACATAAAAACTGTTAAGATGGAACACATTGGGTATGTCCAAAAGAAACAACAATGTATTGGAGAAGGTACAGCAACCAGAATGCAAAACAAGATATGAAAGCCAGGATATCACAAGCACATGTACACACATTGCAATACTCAAAGAGCAGTAAAGACACAGCAATAGGTCACCTAGAAACTGGGAGAGACAAGGCGATGGCCCTGAAGTTTTAGGATACTCACTGTATCCTAAAGATTCTTTGAGCCTAGATACATAATGACATTAACACTGTCTGTGGACTACACATTGAAGTAGAAAGGGAGTTCACCACTTAATGGCACATAAGTTGATTTTAGGTGATCCATGAACCTGAGATCAAATAATATTGATCTGCATAAAGCAAAGTATATTCTATTTCAATTTTTGAAAAAATTGAAGGAGAAAGTTTGGTTTGGTTTGCTATTGAAATGATTTTAACGCTTCTCTGAAACTTGTTAATAACCTTTTTCACATAGAGAGCAGGTAATCACACTCACTTAGAATTCAACGATGCTAGTTTTATTAAATTTGCTCTTCTTTTTATCATTACCATTATTTATGACAAGTGATACTTATTTCCTACTAATATAAATAGATTAAAATAAATAACAAAACTTTCAAAAAATTAGTCAATTTAAAGAAAAGAAACCAAAAAAGAACTGCCGGGAAAAATAATAATCATGTATGCAAGTATACATGTGAACATTTATATGTATATAAAGATATGTGTAGATAGGTGTGTGAAAGTGTGTCAATCAGAGGACATTTCTTAGAAACTACACCAAAATACTTCAGTGAATATTTATGCCTCTATTTATTTCACATATTTATTATCTCTCACAGTTTTCTGCTGTAGATGAATGCAGAATATCTCAATGGCCTATCTTCTTGTCTTGACCTTCCAGTTTTCCAATTTCCTCTAGCACCTTGCTTTCTCCTATCACCTCAAGGGAGTTTTGTGGGGAAAATTTCTAGTATGCACTACTTATTTTGATTCCAACTGCGATTTCCTAATCTAAAAAATATTAAAATGTAATTAGCTCACTTTCTTTGATAACAGGAGAAAGGAGAAGTCAACTACTGTGAAAAGAAAACTCACAGGAGAAGACTCCACCCATAGCATCTCTGCCATGAGGGGTAACCTTGGTGAGCCATGCAAGACAGTAGAAACTCCAGCCACTGCTTCTCTGCCACCCCAGAATCATTGGTCCAGAGGAACTCAGGTGCCTAACCCATTCCACTATACCACAGGATGGGCAGTCAGTGTAGGAAGCATGGAGGACTTGGCAACTGGCTCATCCAGAGGAAGCCAGAGTAAATCCATTCTAACAAGGGAAACACTTTGCATACAAACACCTAATTTACAATTGGTTCTGTTATATAACTATAGACTTTGCTTCTATGGTCTGAGGTACAAAATCAATAGTTACCATAGTTCATAAATTTATAAACTGTGCTTGATGCTATCATGATTGCTAATTGTACTACTGTAGATAGGATGCCATACATGTTTTAATCAGTTGTTCTCTCTTATGTACTAATATTGGAAAGCTCTAGGGTAATAACCTCACAATAGCCCTACACAAAAGATGGGTCTGAATCAAATAGAAGTAAATATATCACTCTCAATTCATTGGGAAGGTAGATTTTTGGGATACACACAAACCAAGAATCTCCTGCACACAAAAGATATCCTTGAAGAACAAACCTTTCTGATAGAGGCCTTGATACTAGAGATATTGCTGCCTTCCAAAAACTTCACAAGGATCATCACAGAATACAAACTAAAACATTTTTTGAAATAGAAAATGTCAAGATAAAACAGCAAAACACAATCTTAGACCCCAACCCACACAGAACAGGTCCAGAAGACACAGATGTAGAAAAAATCATAAGTCACACACATGAAATTTCTGAAATGACAGCAATGGAACTAAAGAAACAACTCTATTAGGCTGTAGAAGAAATGAGATCAGAAATAATCTCTCAGGGAAAAAAAAGAAATCACAATGATAATGAAAGAATTGCTGTGTCTTCTAAGAAGATGCAGATGAAAAAATAGAAGAGCAAAGGAAAGTGATGCAAACCTTGAACGAACAATGTAGGAAAGAATTAGAATGTATGAAATATTCAAAGAGATATCCATGAAATGAAAAATTCAATTGAAAGCTGGCAAAATTGCTTGAATGAAACCAATGATAGACTTTCAGATCTTGAAGACAGGATTTCAGCTAGCAATCATGAAAGGAAAGATCTCTTAAAAATAACAAGAAACCAGAAAATAACAATTTAATCAGCTACAAGATGATGCAAACAAACACAATACAGGTGTCAACAAACAAGCAAGAGTCAACATAAATGACATAAAAAAGACTATTTGCAGAAGTGATAGCAGAAAATTTCCTAAGCATGGGAAAAGAATCTTACATACATACAGATAAGTGAGGTATATAGAATCCAATTAGCCATAACCAAAATAAATATATATCCTGACATATAATAATCAATATCTGAGAAATTCAGCGTGAGAACAGAATATTAGAAGCCCTGTTAGAGAAAAGAAAAAGATCACCTTGTCTCTGTTAGAGAAAATGAATACACAAGCTTTAAAGGAAAGCCCATCAGAATCATGGCAGACTTCTCAACAAAAACCATCAAGTCAAGAAGAGTTTGAAGTGAAGTATTTCAAGTTCTGAAAGAAAACAAATTCCAATTCAGATTGATGTACCCTGCAAAACTATCTTTCAAAATTTATGGAGAAATAAGATACTTCCAAGACAAAGAAGGACTGAAGAAATCCATGACCACCAAGCTAACTTTATAAAAATTACCAAATCATATTCTAGAAACAGATAAAAATTGCCACAATTCCAAGAACAGTAACACAAAGGAAACACAAAACAGAGCAAGGGATTAAACAGAGAGGAAAGTAAGGGAACCAACAGCAAAAAGATAACATGAAAAAGATAAGAATATATATCAGTTATAACCATCAATGAAAATTGCTTCAATTCACCAATCAAAGGAAACAAACTGGCAGAGTGGATCAAGAAACAAAATCCAGCCAGGGCTTTAGCTCAATGGCACAAGTGCCTGCCAGGTAAGCACAAGGTCATGAGTTTGATCCCCAGTACTCACCCCCCCAAAAAAAAAGAAAAAGAAAAAGAAATAACTAAATAAAGAAAGAAAATCCAACAATATGCTGTATATAAGGAACACATTTAGCTCAGAAGGAAATTCATACACTGAGTCAAAGGATCAAAAACAATACTTCGTGTGACAAAGACAGAAAGAAGCAGAGGTAGCTATTCTGTTTTTATGCAATGTGAACTTCAAACCAAGAATGATCAAAAGAGAAAAAAGGTCAATACATACTCTTAAGGGGAAAACCTCAAGAGGAAGAGATAATAATAATTATATATATATATATATATATATATATATATATATATAATATGGGAGCACTCAAATACATAAGACAAATATTAATAGACATGAAAAATCAAATAAGCAATAACACAATTGTAATAGGGGACCTTAACACCCCATTGTGACAAAGAGATGGATCAACTAGACAAAAAATCAGTGAAGAAATAAGTGAACTAAAACAAACTTGTGAACAAATGCGTTTATTAGACATGTACAGAGTGTTCCAACCAACCTCAGAATACACATTCTTCTTCCCTTCACACAGGAAGTTCTCTAAATTAGACCATGTACTAGCCCATGGAACGTGCTTAACTAAATGAAAAATAATTGAAATAATTACATTCATATTATCTGACCATAGTGCAGTGAAATTGGAAATTGATGATAAAAGAAACTACAAAAACTCCGTAAACACATGAAAATAAAGTGACACCCACCTAAACAAGCAATGGGTCACAGATGAAATTAAAGAAGAAATTGAACACTACCTACAATCAAATGAAAATGCAAATACAACATATAGGAACTGGTGGGACAAAATGAAAGCAGTCCTCAGAGGGAAATTTATAGCAATGAATTCTCACATCAAGAAAACAGAACAAACACAAATAAACAATCTGCTGCCACACTTCAAGGAAAACAAAAGAAGAAGAAGAAGAAAAAAGAGCAAGTCTAGCCCAAAGTGCAAAGAAAGAAGGGAATTATCAATATCAGAGCAGAAATTAATTAAATGAGACTAAGAAAAAATGCAAAGAATTAATGAATCAAAGAGGTGGTTCTTTGAAAGAATAAATAAAATTGGTAGAGCCCTAGCCAACCTTATCAAAAAAAGGAAAGGAAAAACTCAAATGCATGCAATAAGCAACAAAGAGGGTGAAATCACTACATTTCCTGTAGAAACTCAGAATACCTATTTCAAAAATCTTTACTCTTATAAGATGCAAAAACATGGAAGAAATGCACAGATTCCTAGAAACATATAAATTACCAAAGCTGGATCAAGAAGATTTAAAATTTCTGAATAACTCAATATCAGTTAATGAAATTGAAAACAATTTAAAAACTTACCAACAAGGAAAAGGTCCTGATGGATTCACAGCTGAATTCCACAATAAATTTAGAGAAGACTTAATGCCAATACTCCTCAAACTCTTTAATAAAATTGAAAGGGAAGCAATTTTCCCTAACTGGTTCCTGGAAGCAAGTATGACCCTGATACCAAAACCAGGGAAACATTCATCCAAAATAGAGAACTACAGGACAAGCTCCCTAATGAACATAGATGCAAAACTTCAATAAAATACTAGCAAACAGAATGCAGCAAATTATCAAGAAGATTATATACCATGACCAAGTGAGATTCATTCCAGGAATGCAGGGATGGTTCAACACATGCAAATCAATAAATGTAGTACACTATAACAACAGAGACAAAAGCAACAATTACATGATCATCTCAATAGATGAAGAACAAGTTTTGGTAAAGTCCCACACTCATTCATGATAAAAAAAAAAGCCCTACAGAAAATCAAAATAAATGGTCATTACCTCAATCTGATGAAAGTCATCTATGACAAAACAACAACCAGCATCATTGAAAATGAACAAAAACTAAAAGGTTTCGACCTAAAATCAACAACATCAAAGGATGTCCACTATCACCAATTCTATCCAATATAGTTCTTAAAACATTAACTAGAGCAATTAGGCAAGAGAGGGAAATAAAAAAAAATAATGGTAGGAAAGAAATGAAATTATTATTAGCAGATACATGATACTCTACATAGAAGATCCCAAAAGCTCCACCAAAAGACTTCTAGATTTAACAACCAAATTCAGTAGCATACCTGGGTACAAAGTCAGCACTCAAAAATCAGTATCATTCCTGTACACAAACAGCAAACTCACTGAGAGAGAAATTAGGGAAACAACAACTTTCACAATAGCATCCAAAAAATTAAAATACTTAGGAATCAATCTAACAAAGCAAAATATTTATACATTGAAAACTACAGTAATCTGAAAAAACAAATCCAAGAGAATTTCAGAAAATAGAAAGATATTTCTTGCTCATGGGTAGGAAGAACTAACATTGTGAAAATTGCCATACTCCCAAAATTGTTATTCAGATTTAATATAGTCAAAAGAAATCAGCAACAGAGTGAAAAGAAAACTCACAGAATGGGAAAAATTTTTCGCCAACTGTTGCTCAGACAAAGAACTTACAGCTGGAACATATAAAGAATTTTAAAAATTAGTCCCCCAAAATTCAAAGACCCAATCCAAAAATGGACATAAATACATGCTTCCCAGATAAAGAAATATAAATGGCAAACAAATATAGGAAAAATGTTCAACATCAATGGTCATTCAAGAAATGCAAATTATAACACTGATTCCAGCCCATCCCAGAAAGAATGACTATTGTCAAAATATCATCCAATTATAAATACTAGTGGAGCTGTGGGGAAAAAGAAACTCTTCTCCACTGTTGATGGAAATGTCAACTATGCAATCACTGTGGAAATCAGTATGGAGAATTCTCAAAAAACTAGGATTGGAGGTTCCATTTCACCCAGATACTCCCCTTCTGGGTGTTTTTCCAGAAGAACTGAAAACATCATACCACAGCAATATATGTGCACCATGTTTATAGCAGCATAATTTGTAACAGCTAAACCTTGGAAGCAATCCAAATGCCCATCTAGGAATGGACAAAAAATATGTGGTATTTTCATACAATGGAATATTATTCAGCTATAAAGAAAGATAAATTCAAGCCAGGCATGGTGGCACATGCCTGTAATCTCAGGATTTAAGAGGCTGAAATAGGAGGATTGCTGTGAATTTGAGGCCAACCTGGGCTACAAAGTGAATTGAAGGCCATCTTGACTGCATAGCAAAACCCTTTTGCAAAAAAAAAAAAAAAAAAAAAAAAAAAAAAAAAAAAAAAAAAAAAAAAAAAAAAAAAAAAAAAAAAAAAAAAAAAAAAAAAAAAAAAAAAAAAAAAAAAAAAAAAAAAAAAAAAAAAAAAAAAAAAAAAAAAGAAAGAAAGAAAGAAAGAAAAATAAACACAACTTTTGTAGGTAAATGGATGCAACTAGAGACCATAGTCATAAGTGAAATAAATCAGACTTGGATGTGTAAACATCATATTGTTTCCCTAGTGTAAGAAACTAAAAGAGTAAATAAGATCCAAAAGAAACGATAGATATTGTGAAAGGGGAAGAAACTCCTCAAAAGTAAAGAATAACTGGGATGGAGGAAAGGAAAAAGGATGGAACAGAAAAAAATACATATGCATACATACACAAGATAACTTAGATAAGCCAGGTGTGGTGGCGCACGCCTTTAATCCCAGCACTCAGGAGGCTGAGGTAGGCGGAGCATTGTGAGTTCGAGGCCGACTTGGGCTACAATGTGAGCACAAGGCCGGCCTGAGCTACACAGTGCGACCCTGCCTCAAAAAACCAGGGCCGGGAGTTTGGCTCAGTGGCTTACGCGCCTGTCAGGCAGGCATGAGGTTGTGAGTTCAATCCCCGGTGCTGCAAAAAAAAAAAAAAAAAAAAGGTACAGTTAGTGCTTATATTGTTTGATCGATTTTGCATGCCTATATCTGATAATCTGAGCAACTATTTTGAAAATCACAATGTGCAATATGACTATTGTTAATTTCCTATCATCTTGCTTTGAAATTCTGTATTGTTTTTATTGGATTTTTTATTCTCTTTAAAGTAACAAAATTTAAAAAGAGAAAAGAAACTGATATTCATTTGTTTTTCTCTATCTCCGTTTTGAATGTAAGCTATATGAGATGGAAGGCTTTGTTTTGTCTTCTCGCCACATAGAATATTGCTGAATACAGCAGAAAAGCATTGAAATTATTTCCTGAATAAATGAATGAATGAATGGGTGAATGAACAAACAAACATAAGCAAGATATATGTGACTTTTAGAAGTGTCATTGGAATCTGAGGAAAGGACAGAAAAAGCAACCAAAAAAAGAACCAGACTAATTAGCACAAATATTTGATTCTTTATGGCACTTGTTTAAAACAAATCTCAAAAAAGGCACCTGTTCATTTAACCGTATTTCCTCAAGTTAAACTCTAATCAATCACTGGTGTGGCTTTCTTTGTACACAAAACTATAGACTCAGAGATGTCCAGTCTTTGTAGGATACCACTCAAAAAATTTCCTATATGGGTCTTTGAGGTGCCACTATACTTCATGATAAGCATTTTTTTTTTCATTTTTGTTAGAAGTAGATGGTTTAGCAAGTTGCCAATTAATGCTTTCTTAATTTAGCAAAGTAGTACATCCACATGGCTTTAAAGCCACAATCAGATGGTGGGATAACGACGGGGTCAGCTGCCTAGAGAGTACCTAACAGTTAGAATTTGTGGCTCCCTCCTGTCCAGTGATACAACTCTGGATATCACATTGTGAAAACATTTCAGGAGAAGAGGGATAAACAGTATCACTGAACAGATTATAGACAGAGTCACATCCAATCCCACTATATAAACCTGTCCTAAATGAACCTCTTATTTTCTGCCAGGATTCCAAAATACATGGATAAATCACAAACTTCCTCCTCTTTCTCCTCCTCTTTCCTCTTCCTTCTCTGTTCCTCTTCTTCCCCTCCTCCTCTTCTTCTTACTTCTCATTGCTAAGGAAGAGATGTTTGTGTAATCCATATATCCGTGGTTTGAGAGAATTCTTTCCAACCACCACATATTCTCAAAATATAAACAATACAACTCCTTTGAGTTCCTAAGAATGAATTTGCTAATTTTTTTAGGTAGACTCAGTATCTATAAAAGACAACAAGAAATACTTCCAGTGTTAAAACACTAGTAACTAAAATCATAACCACAAGATAATTTTCTGTGATTAAAAATCTGTCATGGCTTTCCTCACCATAGTGTGCCCTACTTCCTCCAGGGTATATTTTTATCTTGCTTTTTATTCTTTTACTCACCCCAAGCCTGCTCTGCAGAGTCAGTTTCTCTCTCACTCATCACTTTTACTTTTTCAAATAAAATGTGATTTTAAAAAAAGGCCCAATACACATCATCATAAATATTGTAGATTGTAAGAGAAAAGAAAGCACTTTTAAATTTGAAGACTCTAATTGCTTTCAATTCTTTATATGTTGCAGAGCCAAAGAAACAATCACATGATCAACTCAATAGATGCAGGAAAAACTCTTGATAAATACAATACTTATTCATGATAAAAAAAAAAGTAACCTACAGAAAATCAGAATGGGAGATCTCTACCTCAATCTGATAAAAGCCACTTATGACAAACCAACAGAAAACATCGTATTATATAACAAAAACTGAAAGCTTTCACTGGTAAAATCAGGAACAAGACAAGGATGTCCACTATCACCACTTTTATTCAATGTAGTCCTGGAAACATTAGCCAGAGCTATTACATGAGAGGGAAAAATAAAAGGAATAGGATAGAAAAGGAAGAAGTTAAATTATCATTATTTGCAGATGACATGATACTCTACATAGAAGATCCCAAAAACTCCACCAAAAGATTATTAGAGTTAAGCAAATTCAGCAGCAATAGCATTCCTGTACACAAACAACAAGAAATATTATATACAAGTACAAACCTCCTCTGATGAATGTGATCATTATGTGTATCTAAAATGTACCAGTAGAAGCCAATTTGCCCTTCCCATGATGCTGCACAAGCCATGCGGGTCCCAGGAGGAGAACAAGCCAAATATGCCCTTCCCATGAGTTAGCAGAAGCCACACTGGGGCTAGGAGAAGTAACAAGAAGAACAAGAAGCCAATTTCACCCTTCCTGTGGGCCAACTGGCATGTGGACTGGGAGACAAAAAACCTCCCCCACTCACTCCTCCATAAGCAACCAGCTGATACAGAGTACAGGCTGAATTGAAAGCATCTGAGGTACCAAAACAACTTAATGCTTCTGTTGTTTGCTTGACTTCACAGACCTGAGGTCAGTGGTCTAGACATCTATAGAGAGGATAACAGTGTGCAGTGTAGCAAATATGGGAGATTTCCTTCTGTTTTGTTTTTGAAATCCAATACTGTTCTCACTCTTTTGTTTCATTCTGTTTTATTGCTTTGTTTTATTCAATGTTCTGTTTGATTGGTTTCATTCTGTTTTGTTTTGTTTTGTTTGATTTTGTTATGTCTGATGGTATGGGCAAAAATTTTGAAGAAAACAAGAGACATTATGGTGGCCATTGCTGATTTCCTATTACTTTGTTTTGAAGTCCTGTATCACTTTCATTGTGCTATTCTGGTTAGCTTTATTCTGTTTTGTTTTGTTTGGTTTGATTCTCTTTAGAATAAAGATAAAAAATAAAATGTATCAATAAAATTAATAACAAAAAAGATTAGAAATAGAAAAAATAAAAAACATTTTAATGCATTCAGCCCAGAATAAGGAAACAGAATGCTTTCAATTAATAGAAAATGAAGCAGCCTAAGATTTAACACCAAATTGTAATGTGAAGAAAAGATGCAGAAATCCAATAATTTGCTATCCAAATCACTTATCATACATGAACAAAGGCAACATAAAGATATAAGAAGGTGCAATATTAAAAAGAAAAAAAAGAAAGAAAGAAAGAAAGAAAGAAAGAAAGAAAGAAAACCAGCCTACTTGAGGATACACTCAAGCCCACTGAAGGATGACTCAAAATTAGAACCAAAATTGAGAAAGACATACAAAATTTGCATCAAACTCTGGGAATCTAGTTTGATTATGTGTTATCAACTACCTTCATGAGTTAAACTTTACCCTATAACACCTCCCTCAAATGTCATTCTTCTGTTTGTCACTCTTTCTTCATTCCAAAAATGTGTTTCTTCAGCCATCTCAGAAATGTAGGAGAAAAATTCTAAAACCTAAATCATCCCACCAAAATTTCACAGCACTTTATAATAATTTACAACAGAGAGTATTAAGTGCTCAAATAATTTATCCATCCTTATTATCCTCCAAATAGAATTAGAAGCCACAATTCTATTAACAAGACTTTTTCTATAAATAATAGGAATGTTACACATGTAATGAAAAATCATTGATCATTGGTCAATGCAAAAGTTATAGAGTTTAGAAAAAAACATACCTATCCTTTAACATCTTGAGTATGGTGTTTACATGTTCACTTGAGCAGGAAAAAATATCTACTACCAAAACTATTGAACTTTGGATACTGGCTACAAGCACTCAGTTTGGGAGTTTTTTTCTTTATTCAATGTGAAATCACCCAATATAACTTAGAAGCACTGTAGTATAGAAAACAGTTCTCACATGGGGGAGAATAGAATATATTTACACTGGCACTATTCTTTTCACTGATTTTAAGAGGAAACATGCAGCCTGGTTCATACCATTTCTCAAACTATTTATCAAGTTTTAAGCAGAGGAAAAATATTTAATAAGTGAATATTTGTACATATGTGTATGGGTATTTAGTTTTGTAATATTGTAGGTATTCTGTTTTTCAGACACCAAAGCCACACATATAACTCTTTAAAAAAATAATTACTCTCTATAGTTATCTGTTGCCACTGTATGAAAAATGCTGGCTGCCAAAGTGATATGCATGATGAGAAGAGTAGTGACCAAGACAAGAGACTGGATTGTCCTGCAAACTTTGAACAAGAGACAGAAATCCAAGAACCTGCTTCCCCTACCCACAGAGACTCAGAATTATGTGGAAGGGAACCACAAGGTGAGGCTAAAGCTGTTCCAAGGAATGGACTATTGTAGCTAAGAGTGTTAGCAGAAAAAAATGTTTGGTTGCAAAGCCAAAACTAGGACCCCCTAAGCACAATTTTATCAGAACCTTAATTGGAAAATTACATAATAGGGCAGATTTTTCAACTCCAAAATTAGAAAATTCTGAGTTCAAATCCTCATTATCCATGCCTTGACCTGCAACTTGAAAAGATTATTGATTGTCTCAACCCTCTTTTTACTCAGTGACAAAATACAGACATTAATATCTGCCTTTTAAATTGTTTGTGAAACTGTGAGTTAGTATTAATGTGGTTCGCAGATCAACTTAGAGAGATGAACAAATTGGGATGAGGAGTTTAATATCTGAAATAAATACTAATACCAACCAGTAAAAGTTTATTGCAGACCTGATTTGTGCCCAAAGTTTGGGAGCTACGGAGCATTACAAATTATGTTTTGCCACATTAAGCAAAATAATCAATTATTGAGGGTTATGAACCGAATAAGGAGCACTAGAAAGAGTGAAAAGGAAGGATCTTTGTAGATAGAGGGACCAAGAAGAAAGAGGTGGGAGTTGAATCTTAAGGATGAGTAAGAAAAAGAAAGCAAAGGAGGTGAAAACAATGCAAAGAGAAAACTAGGGTGAGTGTGTGTGTATATATATATATATATATACATACATAAAAAGAACAGGATCTTCAGAACCCAATGTGTGTTAGTAACGCTTTAATTGCCTTACATAATAATTGCAGTTAATCATCAGAAGAACTCTGCAAGCTATTCTCTCCATTTTATAAAAAAGAAAACTGAGATTTAAAAATTGATAGTTATAGTCCTAATTTGAATCTGTCTCTGCCCATTCAATCCTTAGGATTTATGCAAAGTCACATAGGTCAAAGCAAAGGTGAACATGACCATGCTGACCTCTTTTGCTCCTGTTTGGGGACAGAGCTCTTCTGTGTCTGGAAATCTCTAGACAGGTGTATTGTCTAAATTTCTAGGAATTCCAAGATTGAAGTGAATGTCCTTTAGCTACTCTCTTTGATTCTTTCCCTATAGGTCCTGGAAAGACTACTATTCCTTTCATACACTAAATTCCATTCTCACCTACTTTTTAACCCTGGTAAATTCAGTTTCTCACTAAGGGAAGAATTGATTTTCATTGGTATTCACTTGAAGTAGGTAAGGTCACGGCTTAGAACATTGGAAATGCATTGTCTAAAGAGCACACTTTGTATCTTGCTTCAGAAAGATCTTTAAAGATGTCCTGGCTTAGCTGACTTTTCTTTCCCTCCTGCATCCCAGAAACATCCTCCAGGGAGAAAGTCAATTTCAAATCTGCACACTGCAGAGGCTCAGGGCAGTCAGTTGCAGAATTCAGATCAGCCTGTCTTTTCTTTTGAGATAAACAGAATCTGGGAACAGTTTTTGAAAGAGAAGTTTTTGAGCAATCCTCAGGGCAAGAGTGTCAAGCTTCTGGGGTATTTTTTTTTCATTGTGTGACAAATATTCAATTTAAAAACTTGCCTAGACTCTACACTGATCAGACCAAGAAACAATGCTCCAGTCTGAAAGCCAATGTGTTCCATTTAGAAAGCCAATCTGATTCAGCCTTTGGTCCCCACTAAGGGAATTTGTTTTTATTTTCCAGATCCTCCCCATGCTTTCCATTTGATACATAAGCATTTTCAACTAGGCTTTACATTGAATACTTCCTCTCTGCAAAAGCATTTCCATGACAGAAAGTTGTTCTTTACTTACTTTTATTCTTGAATGGTGCTGGGACTCAAGCTCAGGGTCCCCACACATACTAAGCAAGTACTCCACTACTGAGCTACATCCTCAAAACTAAAGGTTGTTCTTCAGTGGTGTGTATGAGGAATTAATTATTTTATAATTTCCAGAAAAAGAATTTGATAAAATCTAAAAGTTTTTGAGATACTCTTAACTACTCAAACACAGAAATTATCAAAGCACACAGTAGTACAATGTATCCACTCTTAGCATCCCAAAATGAACAATGCTAACTTCCTTTTTCATAATGCAGATATTTTACATGAAACTGTCTGAAGAAAAGAAAAGAGCGTACTTCAAGGGAGCAAATGTTAGGCCAACCTTTCTCTGCTGTCACTGGCATTGAACAGGGACATGAATATTCATGCAGAATTTTTTAAAATCACAGAGTGTGAATACAATTTCTTTTTCTTTTCTACAATATTTTCCTACTCTGATTAGAATAATTCAGAAGTTCAGATTGGGCACCAAACAAATTACATACAGTATAAGTTTCTATTGCACTGAGTTACCAAGTTGGAAGCATACAGGAGCTCGTTCCAGAGTAAAGACACTGGAAAAGGTGGAAACTTTCAGGACCTGCAGCTGCTCTCAGGTAGTGAATGAATGAAGACAATGTAGGAATTACTAAAGCCATAGGTCAAAGATTTTGAAAGAAGAATCACCCCCAACCTTGGCAAAATAATACTATTTTAAGCAAATGTGCCAGGAGGATGTGTTTTTCACACATCCCCTCATTTAATCTTCACAATCACCCCATGAGGGCAGCATCATTATCACGCACTTTCTATAAATGTGGAACATGAGGCATTCAGTACAAGGTGGAGTCAGAGTTTTCATCAACCAGTCTGATTCCCAAGATTTAGACTTTACTCAAGCTCTGTTCCTCAGTATTCTTTAGAAGAACAGAATCAGTAGAATACAAATTGCCCTTTGTATCCATGGGTTCCTCATGCACACATTTAAACAACCATGAAATGAAAGGAAAACAACCAAAAATGAAAAAGCAATTGGGTCTGTACTGGACACATGCAGACATATTTTCTTATCATGATTCCCTAAGCATGGTAACAACTATTTACATAGCATTAACATTACATTAGGTATCATAAGTAATCTAGATATTGGATACGGGCTACATGTAAATACTATGCCATTTTTTGTATAAGGTACTTAAGCATCTGCATAGTTTGATCTTTGCAGGAGATTTGAGAACCAATCCTCCCCGTAGAATGAGATTATGAGTGTTTCACTTCAGTGACTATGGAGGCTGCACAGTACCACAGTCTGCAAGATGGAGGCCCAGAAAAGCCAGAGGTATACCTCAGGCCAAGCCTCAAGGCCTGCGAACAAGGGAAGTCAATAGAGTAAGTCCTGATCTATTCACTAAGACATCCAAAGCCAGGGATGCTGATGTTAGAGTCCAAGAGAAAATGAATGTCACACTGTTCTTCCTCCACCATTTTGTCCTATGAAGGCCCTCCATAGATTGCAAGATGACTCTTAATACTCATGAAGGTACCCTTCCTTGCTCAGTCTTCCAACTCAAAAGCTAATCTCTTCTGCAGAACACCAAGAAGTAATGTTTAACCAGCTATCCAGGCATCCCTTAGTCCTGTCAGGTTGACAGATAAAACTAATTAATACATAAGCTCGTCTCTTTCAGTTACTTTTCAGCTTTAAGCCCCATGAGCACAAAGATTCTACCCATTTTGTTCATTTATTTCCAAAATCCTAAAACTATGTGCCCAATGAATATTATATAATCAAATAATGAAAATATAAGTAAATGAAATTTCAAATCTAGCTTCTTCCCTTGATGTTCAAATTTATTGGATGCAGAAAAGAGGGCTTTCTCAGGTTCGTGAAAGTTATAACCAAGTGGAGAATTGCTGTATTGATCTGCCATGGACCCAGTCAGGGGATGAGCAAAACAATAAAACATTCTCTATCCTTTTCCCTTTCCCTTTCCCTTTCCCTTTCCCTTTCCCTTTCCCTTTCCCTTTCCCTTTCCCTTTCCCTTTTCCAAGGATATGTTTTCTTTTTACCTAGTAACCCTGACTTCTCCTCTACTGTGCAATTTCCTTACACTATCCTTTGAAACATTTAATCATAATTCAAGGACAAGAGAAAAAATTTCTTCTTCACACTTATCCAGTCTCTTGACATGCAGTCCATGAAACTCCTGCTTCAGAATGACCTGAGATACTTACTGAGGATGAGATGTCCAGGGTCTATTTAGCATTTCACAGCCTGGGGCCTGGGAATCTAAATGTTTAACCAGCTTTTCATGTAATTATTGTGCAGACTTGGGTTTGGCAAATAGTGCCCTCATCAAATCTCCTTCCCCAAAGAGGAGGCTCGACTCTTTAACAAATGATACTGGAGAAACTGGCTTTCTATATGCCGTAAACTAAAACTAGATCCATGCCTATCACCATGCACTAAAATAAAGCAAAATGGATCAAAGATCTGAATATAAAAACAGAGACACTAAACTTACTAGAAGACAGAGTATGTAAAAATCTCGATGACATAGGAGTAGGCAGAGAGTTCATGAACAAAAATCAGATAGCACGGGGAACACTTCCCAGAATCAACACCTGGGATCTCATCCTACTAAAAAGTTTTTGCATGTCAAAGGAAATCTCCAACAGAGTGAAAAGAAAACCCACAAACTGGGAAAATATCTTAGCCAATTGTCCATCAGACAAAGGACTTCTATCTAAAACATATAAAGAATTAAAAGAAATCAGGCCCCTAAAATTCAAGGACCCAATC
>RJWM01008224.1:0-73951 GCA_004363535.1 Dasyprocta punctata | reverse complement strand
AAAAAAGAAAAGTCCTGTACTTATAATTATCAATCCTATATACCTCTAACTTAGGTTGCTCAAATTGTCATTCTTAATGTCTTTTTGTTTTTTTCATTTATATATATATATTTTTCAAAATGGTTATGAAGCCTACAAAAAAGAAACAGCATGATAGGAGTCATGATATCTAGGAATTTTCTGTGTGTGTTTGCCTGTATTTGTGTGTGTGTGTGTGTGTGTGCATTTTTTCACATTCTGAAAGAGTTCAATACTTAAAATACTTGATTATGTACTTCAATGTATCAAACAAATTTATTCTAAAGCATTATATATTATATTAATTTCCAGTCAGTAACAGAAAGAGAAAAAAGAGGAGGAGGAGGGGAATGGGAGGGGGAAGGAAGAGGAGGGAAAAGGGAGGGAAAGGAAGACAGAGATAGAGAGAAATTCTTTTAAAAAATGCTTTCATCTTTCGTTTCACTGGAAACTTAATACATTTTTGAGAAACAAAGCACCCACTCTTTTTCCTGAATAGTATAAAATCTGATGAGAATACTCTTTAGGCCGTCATATTGTGATTTCCATAGCTGGGATATTTTATTCTTTTTGAACAAAAAATCATGTCTACAAGCTGTCACAGGTAAACTGCTGACAAGCAAATTGAATTTTTTTCACAATGTATGTAAAGCTATATTAGTGGTCTTTTCTCTCTGATTTGTCAAATTATCTAATCGTTTTGGCATATATATGCTAATATTATATATGTATATTAATCTAGAGAATTTTCTTATTTTGGTAGTTTAATAAATACACCTTATCATCCTTAGTGCTTGCCATATTATTGAATAGTATGCTTTTGCAAATTAAATACAATCTGCATTCACAACCATTTGTAAAACACAACATACATTAAAAATAGACTTTACTGGAAAAGATTACAAACAGAAGTCAACAGAAAAGAAGCATGCAATTCCTGACCCTGTTATTTATCATTATTATGTTGATTTTACCACTTCTGAAATGTTACAGATAGGGATATCTAAGGCTCAGAAATTTTGACTGATTTATGCTAGGTCACCCAGTAAAGGAACAATAGAAATATGTTTAGAAATGTTTTTGTTTTTTCTCATTTTCTATTTCAATGTGTTTTGAAAAATAAGTGAGTCAAGATGTTTTCTGGGATTAGGACATCTCTATATGGGACAATCTTCCAAATGTCATGTTGGGAAATATTGTAGGAATAGTATATTTAGCTATGCTAAAAATATTAGACATGTAAATAATATTTATTAAACTGTCATTTTTTTAGACATAGTTTATATTAAGACTGCAGCAACCAAAGGTCTGAATGAGATTCAGTGACAGGTGACCTTTATTATCTTTTTACGCTATATTCCCTTTATCTGTTCTTGATTTTCACTTTCATCTCCAGTGCACAATTCCCAGGAACCTCCCTTCTAAATCACAATTAGCATTTTTTGCTTTTATTTATTGATTTTTTCCCCACAAAACTTTCTCTGAAATTAGTGAGG
This sequence comes from Dasyprocta punctata, assembly GCA_004363535.1. NCBI lineage: Eukaryota > Metazoa > Chordata > Mammalia > Rodentia > Dasyproctidae > Dasyprocta > Dasyprocta punctata. The sequence goes on along the minus strand of RJWM01008224.1, from coordinate 72,437 downwards.
GTAAAGAACATCTCATTGTCCAGTTCACTCTTATGCAGGGTAGGCTTCTTTGTGGTTGCCAATCATCATAAAACAACGCTAAGGCCAAATCAGACAATAGAGTAAGAACAGACTTTATAGGAGAAGTTTACAAATCAAAGATCAAGAAGAAGATAAAGCCGGGCGTGGTGGCGCACGCCTTTAATCCCAGCACTCGGGAGGCTGAGGTAGGCGGAGCGTTGTGAGTTCGAGGCCGGCTTGGGCTACAACGCGCAAGGCCAGCCTGAGCTACACAGTGCGATCCTACCCCAAAAAAGCAGGGCTGGGAGTTTGGTTCAGCGGCTTACGTGCCTGTCAGGCAGGCGTGAGGTTGTGAGCTCGATCCCCGGTGCCACAAAAAAAAAAAAAAAAAAAAAAAAAGGAAGATAAACCAGCATTTTCAAACCTTTAATTTTAGGAAAATTATGTTTGTTGCATCATTCATTAATTTCACAGACAGAGAAATCTAAGTTTTAGAAATTCTGACTGATTGATGTCAGGGCATCTAGTAAGTTATTGGCAGACCAAGGTTTAGAAATGGGCTTCTTCATTTCGTATCAATATTTATTTCTTCATATTGATGTTTCCGAAACTAAATCTTGTTCTTTAGAATCCTTCAACCTTTTTCTTGTAAAAATGCAGATGGCAGGTCCATTCCAGTTTTTTCCTTTTTTTTTTTTTTTTTTTGCTTCATATGTTTGAACACATGAGTGCCATGAGCTCTGGAAGTTAACAGCTTCCTGGGCCAGGTATATAGCTCAGTGGGCTGGGTACATAGCTCAGTGGGCTGCGTACATAGCTCAATGGTGTAAGCACCTGCCTGGCAAGTACAACATCCTGATTTCGATTCCTGGCACTAAATTAATTAATTAATTAAAAAGAAATTTATAGACTTTTAATGGGAAAAACTGTAGAAAAATTCCGAGTGGCAAAACTTAAAAATGGTAGTTACACCTTCATCATTTAAGTGTCAAATCAAAAATGAAAGATGCTTTCACAGTTAAAGATCATCTTCTTCTGAAGCCTACAGGTAGAAAACTGTGAGAATTTCATCAGGAAGTAGAAGTCTGATCTGAAAAGAATGAAAGATTCAGGTAGCTAGAAAATAACACAAGGAAAATATCTTCATAGATTATATTGGGCTCTATACCAAGCTCCCTAGTTTGAACTTCATTCAGTTGATAAGAGGAAATCATTGAAGATTCTGTAGCAAAAAGCATCAAATGAAAATTGGATTAATATTCATCTTCCACTAGTAATTAAAATGGGATTTCTCTAGAATAGTTATTCTCAAACTTGTTTGCAGATGAGAAATACTTGAAATGATAGATTAAAATGAATATTCCAGTTTCCTAGTCTCAGTGATTGTAGTGCAGATACATTCCAAGAATTGGTTATTTATGATAATCTCAAATATTTCTACACTGAAGTTTGAAAGTTTCTGCTTCAGTTTATCTTTATTCCAGGCTTCTTTACCAATGCATTAGTGATTGATATGACATGGAGTGGTTTGCGATGGACAAAAGAGCATGAGCTATATCTAGAGCAGGTACCTATTAAGGTCAAGCAAATTGTTGCCATGAAGGAATGTAGGCCCAGTTTTTCTCATGTAATTTTTCAGGAATAACAATTATCTGAATTCTTATGGCAACTCTTTCAATTTGTTTGGGTTATGTAAACAAAATGAAACCAAAATTTTTATTAGATTTGACACAAAAACAGCTAATGGGATTTGGCTCAGTGGCATAAGCACCTGCCTGGCAAGCACAACATTGTGAGTTCGATCCCCAGTATTAAAAAAAAAAAAAAAAAAAAAAAAGAAGTTAATGTAAAACCCTTTGACGTTCCTTGACGTTCCTTGGCCAGTCCAGTCCAGGATATCTCAAATTTCTGTTTATAAATTATATTTGTGTTATAATCAACCTCAGATTCGCATTCATTTCTATGGTATTATATACATTAATATATAATTTTTGACTTCACTCTATCTCCCAAAACCAGTTAGTAGCTCCATAAAAGAGTATTGCATTCTCTATTTCATCTCTGTTCTACCGAAGGAATACATAACAAGTAAGGTTGGAGGCTGATTTAAGAAACCAGCAGATGTCAATTATGGTCCTTTTGTTTTAGTAATAATAACCCTTGGAACCTACAATAAAGATATATTTGATAATTTTCTATGAAGTGGAAGATATTCATTATTCTGTATTTTTACTTAAATTTCCTTATTTTACATACATTGGTGCATATAGATCTTTTCTGTTTTAACTTGCTTCCTATTCTGCAATGGGTTTCTGCTTGTCTACTCTGCAAATATTCCCCATACTTACTTCTGGAATAGTTTCTCAGAGATGTTCCACCAAGTGTAATTTTTCCCCCTTTTACTAGCCTTCTTTCTCTATAAAACAACAGATTGCTTTTTGGCTATTCTTTAGATTCAAGGAGAAAAGAATTCATGACTACAAATGTTTGCGTCATTCTCCCCATTTCAAGATTCTAACTGAAGATTTTGAACAGAAGTTACTCCTCTCATTCTTTCCTTTTCCCTTAAGGTCATATTCGAATGAATAGTTTTCAAATTTTTTCCACACAGTTGTCATCTATTGATTATTCTGAAAAAAGTGCCTTCTTACAGTAATTAGCATTACATAAAAATGTGATACGCAGAGGCTCATAAACAAAACTCATTTGCCTAAATATCAACCGAATACAGTAGAATATCATTCTTAATTAATACAGAATAATTAGGAATTTTGTTTATCAACTAAAGTTAATTTTTGATTGCATGAAGGGGCTTTCATTACTAAGAATAAAAATATTCCAATTACTAGACTTCGCATGCTCTGTATATATTGTAATAATAATGATGCACGTATTTTGCATATTACTTCACTAGATCTTACAGTTGAATACCACTTTGCAGTTCACAAAATTTTTTTATCTTCCCCATATCATTTAGTACTTATTTAATTTGATAAAAGTTTTATTTATCCTGGCTTTAAGGTTTAATGATGAGAAATGCTTTATTCAGTGTCACACAGCTAGAAGCTCAGGTGTCAACACTACAGGCCAAGTTCTGTTCTCTATTTCTACTGTCCTGCCTAGCTCCTAAGCTACTTCTAATTACTTTCAAAGCAATCTCAATTGAATTTTTAGAAGGTTTGTTTAAATCTTATTCAAATACATGCAACATAATACATTTCAATACTCCCATAAATGTGCAGCTATTAACTCAAAATTAAATTTAGAAATTTGTTCTGGTCTCAGAAAGAAGTAACTTGCCTATAAGCAATCACTTTTCACTCTTTCTTTGTATAGACCTGACAAAGTCTAATATATTTTCCATCTCTGTGGATTTTCCTATTCAGCACATTTAACATGAGTGCAGTCATACAAGCTTTTTGGGTCTGATTTCTTTCACTGAGCTTAATGCTTTCACATTTCATCTATATTGTAGCATTTGTTGTACTCCATTCCTTTTTATGGCTAAATAATTACCTATGATATAGATATGTGACATTTTTCTCCAGAGAAACTGCTGTTGTTCATTCACAAATGTCAAACTGCCATATAATTTGCAGGGAACATAAATTATTGGTTATTTCAGTAACAGAAATTTCTCCTTTTTTAAAATAATAGATCACTGGCATCTTTGGGATGACCCTTGTTGTGTACCATTCAACAAAGCTTAGTGGTAGTGTCAGTCAAGGAATTCAGGCCTTTCTCACATGTGGCAAGCATACGAACCAACTTGCCTCCCTGAAATATAAAACATGAGGTAAAGGCAGAGGATGAGTATGTTTACATGTGACTTAGTCCTTCAATAATGCCTGGAGAATTCTGCCATGTAATTCATTTCTTCTCTGGTTTTCAGCCTCTGCTGTATTCCTAAAACTTTTCTATAATCTTGCAATGAATGGTTTTTTATTTTTATATACTTTAAAAAATTTAACCTATATAATAAACAAAAATAAAAGTTTAACTAACTAATGGAAAGATAAATACAGGAAGGTTTTTGTACATCTATTTGTTGCTAGGTGAGCATGTCTGCTATTTCTACATTTTAGTTATTTTAAATAATGCTGCAGTGAACACTCAATTGCTTTTTCACTTATAATATATCCTCGACATTTTTAAAAGAGTGATAACCTTCACTTGGAAAAAAGAATGGTGTGTTCAAAGGCCAGCAGAGTTTTGTACATATGGCTCATTTGCGTATCTATAAAAAGGTGTATATGACAGAAACCAATAAGAAATATTTTGAATCAGAAAGGTGTATGTTGAGGTTACACTTTTACAAGAATGTCAAATTCAGGGAGACCTTATGGACTACATTGAAAATTTTATTTTTTCCCAAACAAAAAAAGTTACTGAAGTGTTTCAATTAGGCTGTTAATGTGATTTGTCTCAAACTGTAGGAAAATCACTTTGAATATATTGTGGAGAAAAGACTGAAAAATAGGCAAGAATACCCCTCAAGAAGTGATCTGAGTATTACTTCCAAAAAAATCAAAAGTGCACACGATTATCACCTAAAAATTGCTGCTTTACTTTTGTCTTGTTGAGTTTTATCTACAGCTATTACAGATGCAGCGTCCTGAGAAGCAATTTTCAAGATGCTCTTAAAATATTTACCGAGCCTACTTTGCTTGTGATAGTTAATTCTTTGCTTTGTAAGTAGCATTTCCTTGTACCTTTCCAAGTATATTACAATGTCAGAGCTAGAGAGAATATCACAGTTCTCATCTAATTCCTTAAGAGTGCTCAAAAAAGAAAGAGCATCTTTTTCAGTATCATATATCTATGTGATGTATGCTACTTGATTTCAAGTAGAATATTCCTGCCAATACAACACTCTTCTTCTCAACTAAATGTCTGTCATCCTGCATTTTTGGAATATCTATTTGCTACCCTTAGTATGATGCAAAGAAATATAGAGAGAGTTGATGACATAATGTTTTATTTATTTATTTTTTTAACCTGTGTTTCTGGACAACAGTAAGAATACATAGAGTCGCTTTAGATATGACACAATGTAAAGTTCAGGAGGTCTTAGTTTTTCATCTTGAGACAAGGCATTTACTAAAATCCCTTCTTCAGAGTGTATTTGAATAGTAAAACAATAATGTGTGTTGTGTGTCTTGCACAGTGCCTCAACATAGTGAGTACACAAAAATGACAGGACAGAATTTATATTAAGAACAACTTAGTAAGATGTCAGAGAAAAGAGAGATCAATATAGGCTGGAGTCATTGAATAAGGATTCATGAAAGGAAAGACAATTCAAATTGGACTTGGCTGAAGAAGCATTGTTCCCTTTTTATAGCTGTCAGAAATAGTCAAATTAGAGGCAGCAAAGGAGTCTGTAGTCACTGACTAGTAGTCACTTTCTTCTTTAAGTGGAAGTTAGAGGCTAGTGGTAAAGAGAGTCATGAGCAAAGTGTTTTTTGGGTATGTAGCATAAAATATAACTTTGAAAAAATACACAATTTTAGAGGAGATACTTTATGAACTTTGAATTCTTGGTTCAAATTTCCTCTTTCATAGTTTATCAGGTATAGTTTCTTAGGGAATTGAAGCAATAAGGTAACAAAAATTTATAAACTATTTCTACATGCTTTCTCTTTACTATGTAAAGTAGTGATGGTAATTTGATCTCTTAGCCTAGCTTATTTTTTCTTCTGGAAAGAATATTTGCTCTTATAAAGCACATCAATACAAGCATTATTGGCCATAGTAAACTGTGAAACCTTTAATCTTGGCTCTAATTTTCTTTAATATTTAACTAGATCTCTTACACCAGTCCTAACACATTCTTCATATCTACCACTGTTTTTTTATTTGTAATCTACTTGTTTTGGTGTTCTGTCCTTTATATTTTCACACCTATATCACTTATCCTTATGAATCAATATGTGGTTAACTATATTTTACTATAGCCAAACACTGCTTTATGGTTAAAATGAGTAAATTACTGTACTGAGATAATATTTACTATGTATAATTTTCAGATTTTATCTTAGATTTTGTTATACAACTATAAATCTTGCAACTAAGGTTAAATGCTGTAAACAATTTCTTATCAAAGTTTTTCATTTTCCAGTATGTAATTGATTATATTTTTTACTGATTGTACTAAGCTATCCAAGGTAGCATAGCTGTTGTGATCAATTGAACTTCATTGTATGACAATACCTAGACTTCTCGGGACAAAAACAAAAAACAAAACAAAACAAAAAAACACAGTACTGCAGATCAGTACCAAAGAACTGGGTGCTGGGATAAAACAGACTGCAACCACTAATCCTGATTAGACAGAAGAAGTAGGATTCTGACACAGATTAAAAGGCCAAAAGCCAGCTGCATCTAGAAGACAGCTCTGAAAAGCTGTCATTACACAAAGAACTCTTGATACTAGTAATAAAACTACTTATTTGAAGCAACCAACAAGCTTCAGTTCAAACTAAACAACTAAACAAAATAAAAAAATAGAAAATCAGCAATCACAGATACAAGATGCAGCCTAAGACACCCAATTTTCCCAAAGCAAACCCAAAGGTCATAGACATGAAAGCAACCAAGTCTCCCATCTCATATTTATGAAACAGAAGCAATAGGAGTAACAAAGCAGTTATTAAAATCAATAGTTGAAAGCAAATCAAGAATAAACACACAGGTAGCTAAAGTGATGATGATTATTAAAGAAATGATCACTGAATTTAGAGTACACACAGATACCAAAATAAAGGACCTTTGAGAAACCATGAATACCTAACCTGAGGGAAAAGCTGAATGCCATCAAACAGATACAAACAGATATAAAGGAGATTTAAAAAAAATCTATTGAAAGTATGCACAGCAGAAATAATGTGAAAACGGAATATCAGATCTAGAAGAAAGGATTGTGGTTGCACATAAATGATTGTGAAGATGGAATATTGAATCTAGAAGAAAGGGTTGTGGTTGGTGATCATCAAATGAAAAATTTTAAAAATAGCATGGTACCATCAAATATCAACTCAATAGACGCTAGATGGAGCAAAGAAAATAATGTAAGATTGAGGGTCCGGGTGGCTCCACACACCGGGGTATGATCAGCCTAGCTGCCTGGGTCCGAGAGGCCTTGGCCCCCACTCAGTAAGGTGGTGGCTCCATCAGCACACTCAGGAAGTGCGCCCTCAATAGCTGTGCACAGGCTCCGGCTCTGCCGAGTCCCACAACTCAGCACAAACCACCAGGGGAATGCCTGGCCAACCTCGCAGGACTCAGAGGTACTGAGCCCAGTCCAGCCCATGACCCCAGAGCTGCTCATCAGGGACTAGCCAGCATAACTGCAGGGCCTTGGAGAGCTTGGGCTCTCCCCACCAGACCACAGGGCACCAGCTCCATTGTTCAGTGAAGCAGCTGGTGCAGTGGGTCCTAGGGGTTGCGGGCCTGCCCAGCCAGGATCAAGACTCTGGCACTGTAGGTGTGTTACTCACCCAGGCTTGCCTGGCACTCCAGAGGCTCTGAACTCCTTGCAGGAAGACTCAGGGTCCGGGTGGCACCACATTCCGGGTTACACTCCACCTCGTTGCCTGGGTCCAGGAGGTCTCGGCCTCCATCCAGTAAGGAAGAAGCTTCAGCAACACACTTCAGGAGTGTGCCCTCACTAGGTGTACAGGATCCAGCTCTACCTGGTCCTGTGACTCAGAGCAACCCACCAGGAGAATGCCCGGTCAGCCTCGCAGGACACAGTGCCACACAGGTCCCAGAAGAAAGTGACAAAACAAAAGACCAAGAGGTAGTCTCAATGACCCAGCCCACTGAGAACAAATCCAAGAGACACTGAAATGAAAGACAGTGGGAGTCACACAACTGAACTGTATGAAATGATAGAAAATGTAGTAAAGAAACAGCTCAATGAATCTATAGAGAAACTCAAATCAGAAATAATCTATCAGCTAAAAAATGAAATGACAATCCCTATTAACGAAATGTTGTGTGTATCTAAAGAAGAGCAAGATAAAAAAATAGAAGAACTTAAGAAAATGATCGAAACTTTGCATGAACAATATAAGACACAAACAGAATGCATGAAATAGATTCAAAGGGAAATGCAGGAAATGAAAAATTCCATTGAAAGTTTGAAAAACCGCTTCAATGAAGCTGAAGTTAGAATCTCAGATCTGGAAGACAGCAAGGGAGTTTATGGCCATGAAAGAAAAGATCTCTTAAAAATAGTAAACAACCAAGAAACAACAATTCAACAGCTGCAAGACAATGCCAAGAGAAATAAGATAAGATTAATAGGCATAAATGAAAAAGCAGGGGTCAATACTAATGACCCGTGAAGACTATTCACAGAATTAATAGCAGAAAACTTTCCAAACATTGGAAGAGAATCTGAAGTACAGGTAACTGAGGAATACAGAAACCCGATTAACCATAACCAAAATAAATCTCCACACAGACATATAACAATGATGGTATCAGAAATACAGCACAAGAACAAAATTCTAAAAGCTGTCAGAGGAGAAAAAAAGATCACCTAAGAAGGAAAGACTATTAGAATCAAGGCAGAATTCTCAACACAAACCTTAAGTCAAGAAGAGCTTGGAGTGAAGTATTTCAAATTCTGAAAGAAAACAACTTTCAACCCAGATTGATGTAACCTGCAAAACTATCCTTAAAAATTGATGGAGAAATAAGATAGTTTGATGACAACGAACAACTGAAGAAATTTATGGCCACCAAACTAACACTACAAGGAGTACTGAAAGACACTACAAAAAGAGAAAAGATAGCTACAATCTAAAGAACAACAACAAAAAGGAAATACTAAACAGGGCAAATAATTAAACAGAAAATGTAGAAAACCAACAAAAGAAAGAAATGATGACAGGGATGAGCCAGTACATATCAGTTATATCAATCAATGTAAATGGTCTCAACTCACCAATAAAAAGAAACAGACTAGCAGAGTGGGTTAAGAAACAAAACGCAACAATATGCTGTGTACAAGAAACACATTTCACTCAAAAGGAAATACACAGAATAAAAATCAAAAGCTGAAAAACAATATTCCATGAAACAGGAACCCAGAGAAAAGCAGGGTTAGCTATTATGTTTGCAGACAATGTGAACTTCAAACCGAAAATGATCAAAAGAGATAAAGAAGGTCACTACATATTTGTTAGAGGAAAACTTCAAGAGGAAGAGATTGCAATCATAAATATATAAGCACCAAATATGGGACCATCCAACTATGTAAGACAATTCTTAATAGACCTGGAAAACCAAATAAATTATAATACAGTTATAACAGGGGACTTTAACACCCCACTGCCACAGAGAGACAGATCAAGTAAACAAAAAATCAGCAAAGAAATAACAGAACTGAATCAAACCTGTGAACAAATGGACCTACTAGATGTTTACCAAGTATTCCACTCATCATCATCAGAATACACATTCTTCTCAGCTGCACATGGGTCACTCTCCAAAATAGATCATATACTAGTCCACAAAACATGCTTAAGTAAATGCAAAGGAACTGAAATAATTCCATGCATATTATCAGACCATAGCACAGTAAAATTGGAAATGAATGACAAAGACCTACAATAACTGCATAAACACATGGAAATTAAATAATAGTCTCCTAAATAATCAATGCCTCACTTACAAAGTTAAAGGAGAAATTAAACCATATCTACAATTGAATGAAAATGTAAACACAAATTACTGGAACCTGTGGGATACAATGAAAGCAGTCCTTAGAGGGAAATTTATAGCACTAAACTCTCATATCAGAAAAACGGAAAGAACACACATAAACAACCTAATGCTGCACCTCAAACTTCTAGAAAAAGAAGAGCAAGTCAAGTCCAAAGCCCAAAGAAAGGAGGAAATTATTAAGATTAGAGCAGAAATTAATGCAATTGAAACTAAGAAAACAATACAAAGAATTAATGAATTGAAGAGTTGGTTCTTTGAAAGAGTAAATAAAATTGATAAACCCCTAGCCAACCTTAACAAAAAGAGGAAACAAAAAACTCATATTCATGCAATAAGAAATGAAAACGGTAAAATCACTACAGACCCTGTGAAAATACAGAAGATCATCAACACCTACTTTGAAAAACTTTACTCACATAGAATCAATACCACAGAAGAAATGGACAGATTCCTAGAAATCTATGAATTACCATAGCTGAATCAAGTAGATGTAAAGCTGCTGAATACCCAGTTTCAGCTAATGAAATTGAAAATGTAATTAGGACCCTACCAACAAAGAAAAGTCTGGGCCCTGATGGATTCACCACTGAATTCTACAAGAAATTTAGTGAAGACTTAATGCCAACACTCCTCAAACTCTTCAATGAAATTCAAAGGAAAGTAAGTCTCCCTGACTCATTCATAGAAACAAGTATTACCCTAATACCAAAATCAGAGAAAGACCCAACCAAAAAAGAAAATTACTGGCCAATCTCCCTCATGAACATAGATGCAAAAAGCCTCAATAAAATACTGGCAAATAGGATACAGAAAGTTATCAGAAAGGTTATGCATCACGATCAAGTGGGATTCATCTCAGGAATGCAGGGTTAGTTCAACATACTCAAATCAATAAATGTAATATGTCATATCAACAGGGCCAAGGACAAGAACCACATAAACATCTCAGTAGATGCAGAAAAAGTTTCAACAAAATCCAACACCCATTCATGATAAAAACCCTACAGAAAATTGAAATAGATGTTCTTTACCTCAACCTGATAAAAGTCATATATCATAAACCAACAGCCAACATCTTGCTAAATGGAGAAAAACTGAAAACTTTAAACCTAAAATCAGGAAAAAGACAAGGATGTGCATTATCACCACTCCTATTTATTATAATTCTGGAAATACCAGCCAGAGCAATTAGACAAGAGAAAGAAATAAAGGGAATAAGGATAGTAAAGGAAGAAGTGAAATTATCATTATTTGCAGACGATTTGATACTCTACATAGAAGACCCACAAAAATCCATTAGAGGACTTCTAGAAGTAATAACCAAATTCAGTAATGTTTCTGGATACTAGGTGAACACTCAAAAATCATTAGCATTCCTGTACACAAACAACAAAGGCACTGCGAGAGAAACAAGGGAAACCACACCCTTCACTATAACATCCAAAAAAAGTAAAATACTGAGGGATCAATCTAACAAAGGAAGTAAAAGATCTACACATTGAAATTTATATTACTCTGAAGAGGGAAATCGAAGAAGATTTCAGAAAATGGAAAGATATTCCCTGTCCATGGATAGGAAGAATAAACATCGTGAAAATGGCCAGTCTCCCAAAATTATTATACAGCTTTAATGCAATCTCAATCAAAATGCCACTTGCCTACATCACAGCAGTAGAGAAAGCATTCCTGAAATTCATCTGGAACCAGAAAAGACCTAGAATAGCAAAGGCAATTCTGCACACAAAGGGGAGGCAGGAGACATCACAATCTCCAACTTGAAACTATACTACAAAGCTACTGTGATAAAATCAGCAAGGTATTGGAATCAAAACAGACCTGAAGATCAATAGAATAGATTAAAAGATACAGGCACAACTACAAACACACTTAGCCACCTCATCTTTGACAAAGGGGCCAGACATGTACATTGAAAGAAAGATAGCCTCTTTAACAAATGGTGCTGGAAAAACTGGCTTTCTATATGCTGTAAACTAAAACTAGATCCATGTCTATCACCATGCACTAAAATAAAGTCAAAATGGATCAAAGATCTGAATATTAAAACTGAGACACTAAACATACTAGAAATCAGAGTAGGTAAATATCTTGATGACATAGGAGTAGGCAGAGAGTTCACGAACAAAAATCAAATTGCATGGGAAACACTTTCTAGAATCAACAACTGGGATCTCATCTTACTAAAAAGTTTTTGCACGTCAAAGGAAATCTCCATCAGAGTGAAAAGAAAACCCATGAGTTGGCAAGATATCTTAGCCAATTGTCCATCACACAAAGGACTTCTATCTAAAACATATAAAGAATTAAAAGAAATCAGGCCCCTAAAATTCAAGGACCCAATCCAAAAATGAGCATTTGAGATGAACACACACTTCTCAGAGAAAGAAACACAAGTGGCAAATAGATATATGAAAAAATGTTCAATATCAATGGTCATTCAGGAATGCAATTTAAAACAACACTGAGATTCCATCTCACTCCAGAAAGAATAGCCAAGATTAAAAAATCAACCAACAATGAATGCTGACAGGGTTGTGGGGAAAAAGGAACCCTTCTCCACTGTTGGTGGGAGTGTAGATTTGTGCAACCACTGTGGAAGTCAGTGTGGAGATTCCTCAAAAGCTAGGATTAGAGATCCCATTTAACCCAGCTATCCCGCTTCTGGGCAGTTTCCCAGAGGAATTGAAAACATCATACCACAGTGATACCTGTGCACCCATGTTTATAGAAACCCAATTTGTAATAGCCAGATCTTGGAAATCAACCCAAGTGCCCATCCATCAAAGAATGGATAAAAAAGATGTCATATTTTTATACAATGGAGTACTACTCAGCTATTAAGAAAGATTGCATTGAGACCTTTATAAGTCAATGGACACGACTTGAGATCATGCTTATAAGTGAGATAAGTCACACAAGTGTAAATACCGTATTGTCTCCCTAGTGTAAGAAACTGAAAAAGTATATATGATCCAAAATCTATAATAATTACTATGTAAGGGTGAAAAACAGTTTGAAGAGCAAAAGTGATTGGGAAGGGAAAATGGGGAAAGAGTGAAAGGAAAAGGAAAAGTTATAAATCTGTATATATGTATATGTAATATAACTAAAACGAACATACTGCTGAATGTACTACTTATTGAGAATGAACAGTTAATACCCATTTGATTAGATCAGTTTTACATGTCTATATCTGTTAATAAGCAACCATTTTGAAGATAATAATATGCAATATTGCAACCATTGTCAAGTTTCTATCATCCTTTTTTGTAAACCTATAATGTTAATGTTGCGCATTTACTCTAGTCGTTTGTTCCTCTCTTTGGTTTTTATCTTTATCATATGTCTTTTTTTTCTTAAAAAAATAAATTATTCTCCTAGTAAAAAAAAGAAAATAGTATAAGATTAATTACAATCAATGAAAATTCAGATAATTAAACAAAGAACATAAATAGCACATTCACAGAAGTAATAGCAGAAAATTCCAAACTATTGAGAAAAAGTTTGACAAACAAATAAGTCACAATTGTAAAGCAACAATTAGACATGAGCAGGAAAGATCCATCAAAGCACATAATGGTCAAGATTCCAAAAATTCTAGGAAACAAAGTGAAAGACCAACACCCTGACAACAACAGTACTGAGAAACAGGAGATTGAGGAGGATATCAGAAAATGAAAGGAAGCCCACATTCTTGGATAAACAGAACCAATGCAATGAAAATTGCCATACTTTCAAAACTGCTACTCAGATTTAATGCAATCCAAACTGAAATACACACAGCATGCTACACTGAATTGTAGAAAACAATCCTAAAATTCATATAGATCTAGAAGAGTCCTAGAAAAGCAAAAGCAATTCTGGACAATGAAGTCAAGACAGGGGGCACTGCAATCACTGACTTAAAGTCATGTTACAATGCTAATGTGATAAAAAATAGCACAGTACTTAAACCTAAGAATGAATACAACAATAGAAGATGCAGAATCAACTCCAAACACACACAACTACTTTACCTTTTACAACATGCCAAACAACTTCACTGGAAGAAAGCTAGTCTCTTTAATAAATGGTGCTGGGAAAACTAGGTTTCCACATGACAGAGATTAAACCTAGACCATATCTCTCATCATGCATAAAGTAAAATTGAAATAGATCAATATTCTAAATATTAAAGGCAAAACACTTAATTTGCCGGAAGGTAAAATAGGTAAAACATGGTAAGACATAGGTGGAGGCAAATATTTTGTGAAGAAAACCCCAATTTCACAGGAAATATTTCAAAGATACAACGTTTGGGACCTCTTCATATTTAAAAGCTTTTACTCAGCAGAAGAAACCACCAAGTAAATAGTGAACCTACAAAAGGGCAAAAATTTTCTGGCTGTTGCTTAGACAAAGACTAATATTTAGAATACAGAAAGAGCTAAAAAAAAAAAGTCAGACCCACACTCCATGGCATTTCAAATGAATCGACAGTGCTTACATGAAGATAAACAAAGAGTAAATAAATATATGAAAAAAGTTCAACATCACTGATCATTTGAAGAATGCAAGTTAAAACAGCACTGAGATTCCATCTCACTTCAGAAAGAATTGCTATCATTAGGAACTCAATGAATAACTAATGCTGTCAAGGCTGTGGGGAAAAGGAAACCCTTCTCCACTGTTGGGGGGAATGTGCATTCATACAATCAATATGAAAATCAATATGAAGTTTCCTCAACAATCTAAAACTAGAGATTCCATCAGACTCAGCTATTCTTGGTATCTTCTTCAAAGTGTTAAAAACATATATCCACTGACATATGCACACATGTAATTGTAACAGCATTATTTTAAATAACTTAATCTTGCCGGGTGTGGTGGTGCATGCCCTTAATCCCAGCACTTGGGAGGCTGAGGTAGGAGGGACGTTGTGAGTTCAAGGCCGGCTTGGGCTACAACGCGAGCACAAGACCGGCCTGAGCTACATAGTGCGACTCTGCCTCAAAAAACTAGGGCCGGGATTTTGGTTCAGTGACTTAAGTGCCTTCCCTGGCAGGTGCAAGGTGGTGAGTTCAATCCCTGGTGTCGCAAAAAAAAAGAAAACATTTTTTTTCTTAATCTTGCAAACAGCCTAGATGCACATCAAGAGATGAATGGTTAAAGAAAATGTGGTTTTTATACACAGTGAAGTACAACTCTCTGTAAAGAAGGATAAATATGAGAGATTTTTTATGTAAATGGTTTCACCTTGAGACCTTACATTTACATGAAATAAATCAGTCACTTGTGTATGAATATTATATTGTTTCTCTTGTGTGAAACATCAAAAGCTTAAATAATGACCAAAATGAATGCTAGATATTGGGAAGTAGAAAGAACATGATCAAATGGGAAGAGGAATAAGAAAGAAGAAATTGGAAAGTTTATGATGTGAAAGGAAAAAAGAATGTAAGGGAATCATGAACACAAATCTCTGTATATGAGGAGGGGATGAGGGACTGAAGGGTGTGGAGGAGAATGGGAGCAAAGAATTAAGATATACTGTGTATAGGTACAAATTCTCTGTGATGAATGTGATCAGTATGTGGGATAAATGTATACTGATAAAAAATAAAGTTAAAAAACTATTAATAGGTAAAAAATTATATATGGGAAAATCTCACATTTGAAAGATGACAACTGAATTTTCACCCTTGCTTTCACCCCATTAGTCTTCTCCTGCTATTTAATCTCAATTTAAAAAGCAATTCCTATTTTACTTTACAAAAACACTAAAATTCTCCTAAGGTTATGAAATTTTTTTTGTAGTTTGTAGCACATTTTCTGTAAGCTTTCTCTTTTTGTCATTATTCAAGCAATAATACAGTATTTTCTCCATGAAGATCTTTGTTTTGAGGTGAACTTCTCAGTTGTAGGAAAGCAATGCACGAAGCTTTCTTACTTCTTTCACACAAAGCATGAATATTTGTCAGTATTGAGACTACCCTCCACAGTCATGGGAATAGACAAAAGTGTGGCTTCCCACAATTAAATTAAGTAAATCTTGCTTTAAATTACAATGGAATCACTTGATGTGGCTTCAATTCTTGCCAATAAGTATTTCAGACTGACTTATCCTTGATATGCTGTGTGTCTGCGTGTAACTTTGAAAATAAAAAGGCATTTCAGCAAGCTCACATGTTTCTGATCACCAACAGTGGTATTATCTTCAACTACTTTTCTGTTGGTGAATAAGCACATTTTGAAAAAGGAGTTAAGCTTATAAAGGTTTCAAGGATATTTTGCAAAGCATCGCAATTTCATTATAAATAATTAACATTATTTATACTTACAATTGGCTTTTCATAGTAGGCTTACATATTTTTTTCCAGGTCACAGATTAACATAGTAGTTTTTATGTGTATATTTCACCCCAATTTAAGAGTATTTTTGTAGAGTGCCTAATCACAGATACAAGATTCAAAGAGAGATCAATTCATACATAAACATGAGACTACTTGAGAAATAATTATTTAATAAATGTATTCTTTAAAAATGTGTTCTCTGGAGATTGGAAATTTTTCAAACGTGACACTAAGTAAATATTACATACTGTCACAAATTATCCTAACACCCACAGGGAAATGCATATATATTTACATAAATAATGGGTTAAAATGGACACATTTTAAAATTTATTTCTTTTAGTAAGTTGAAAAATGAACAAACACGGTCAATTTACCCTTCTTAATTATAATTGATGTGGTAAAAAATGTTGTTCTATGTAAAAAGGAACTTTTTATTGACTTATTTTGAGTATATAAGTTATTTAACTCTATAATAAAGATTACATTTTAGATCATGAAACTATCACTTATATTTTATTATCATTAAACCATTTTGTTTTAAACATTTGTGAAACATATTCTGAACTCTTTAAATGCTTTAGTTAGCATAAATTTATTAATTTTCTAACACATCAAGTTTGCCTTTACACTTAAAAATGAATTCTAAGTTATAGTGTATACATTCACTGGTGAATTCTACAACAGAGATGAGGTATTAGATTTTTTATTTTCCTAAGAATTATTTTTATATCATACCTTTGAAAATCATATCAAAGACATTTGAAGTTACCAGTACAAAAGTACTTCTACTCTCTCATGAAAATAACATTTCAGTGAACATGTGACTTATTGCTTCATACAAAACTACTTATAAATGAGTTGGAGTTTGGCTTGCTGATTTGGAAACAAATTATAGTTTAACAATAATGGAACTCAGAGAAATTGCAACTAGATCTGTACTGGTAAGAAAGTCTTCAGCAACTATAGGTAGAGTGTATCTTTTTGGATAAAAGTTTTTAGTGTAAAAGTTTAATCTTAATTAATGTAAAGGTATTCCTAGAACTTCAGTATTTCTATTCATCAAGGATATGTAGTGATTCTGATAGAGGATAAAATATACTAGTATCTAATATTCATTCTGTGAATAGGCAGTTACTGAATTGTTTATGCAATTGTGGAGGAAGGAGAAAGGGCTTGGTTTCAGAGTACATACAGTCTGATTTAGAATCATGACGCCAGAACTTACAAGTTTTAACCTCTTAGTCAAGGAAAATCTTCTTGGCTCTCAGTTTAATTTCTCTAAACTTTAAACTGTTACTATACTACCCTTTTTTTGAAATTATTGGGAGGAGTGACTAGAATGATCTATCTAGAAACTCATTGTGGTTGGTAAAGTAATTTTGAAATAAAAATAGTATTCTCCTGAGATAGATAATATGCACACTAACATATATGATGCTACATGAACCTGTCACCCTATCTTACTTCTACCATGTTAGTTTGCTTTACTGCAACCCAAACTGAATTTATTGTTCATATCACTTACATTGTGATATCAATGACAAAAATTTTTGGTGATACAGACAACATCAGTTTTAATGTTTACGATTTTAGTATGGTGAAATGCTCCTCCACAAGACTTCACAGGCAGATTGAGGAGTACTAGTTACTAACTTCTTTTTAATCTAAAAATGCTTAGTGACATAATAGAGGTTTTGGAAAAGAAGAAACAAGTCTGTTGGACAGGTTTTGGATGATATGACTCTACTAGTAAAACACATCAAGTTATGAAAGACAAAGGAAAGCCCCAGATGAAAGGAACACTGATGGATACACATACTGAGGTCAGCTTAAACAATAGACAAAAAATGAAGTAAACAAAGGAAATGTGAGGTAAACATTTATGCAAGTTTAATATACCCTAAAAAATGTTATTTAGTAGAGCACAAGTATGATCTCAGTGGTGAAAATAAGGAGGCATCATAAAATTGAACAGAGAATGATTTGGCTTTTAGTAAGGAGCAATATGAGAACTAACCAGGCCTGTGATTGGGAATTTTGGAAAGAGCATCTATAAAACAAGTTATATTTTTGTTAAAAGAAACAGAATAAAACAACTGTCTACACCTCAAGTAAAATAAATTAAAGAGCAAACTGAAAGACAGATAATAGGAAATCAGGAAATAGATCTTTTGGAAAGACAAGGAGGACTAAGAGATCAAGGGATTGGAGAGAGACAGGAGTAGGAGGAGTAAAAAGAATTAAGATGTGTTATGTATGTGCAGTAAATCACAGCAACGAATGTAATCATTATGTATGGCAAACATATATTAATAAAAGTAAAATTTAAAAAATTATAAAGTGCTCCCTTTACCACTCTGATTTTCTTCTCATAGTCTTGTATGCACTATTTTGATCCTAGGTGAAATATTTAATAATGAAGTAACCTAGAGTTATACAAACACCATGCCTTTTAAACAATAAAAATAAAAGCATTCTACCTTTATATATACACAAGTATTTAATGATGGATACCCAGTCATTCTAACTATGAAAAAGTGGGGAATCTAATATATAGTCTTGCACAGTTTTGATAAAACATGATTTCCTTTTCATTTAAGTACAAGAGCCACATATAACCAGCAATGATTACATACTCCTCATCATTGGCTGCTAACATATGACACTATATCAGTATCTTCAGAGACAGTTGGATACATTTTCTGTTTATTTAAAAAATGTCTCTCATGCTATTGTCTTTTTATGCAGTTTGGAAATATATTCTGAATCAACTCTGCAAAGAAGACAGTTTAAATACTTGACAACAGTTATAAGGTCAAGGCAGGCCATGATTTCTGCTCAGAATCCATGTATGCAAGCTCATTTTCCTTCTAGAGCTAGACTTTCAGAGTCATATTTTTAAACAAGCATTTGTGGGCATAAAATGAGTAATTGGATACACAAATGGGCAATTTGTATGCAATTGCCATTTTGTGTACACCATCATGTGATTCTGAGAATATAGTGCATGCACATGAAATTTAGGAAGCATACATATCACACCTTCCTTTGAAAATCCTGTCCACACTATAGGTTTATTGCAAACATGAAAATCGAGATCCTTTCTGTTCAATAACATGCACAATACTTTACCTTATACAACACCATTTAATCAAGCATCTCAAAACTGCTTGTGTCATTAACCCAATAATCCTATTAGCCCTCTTATCTATGAATACTATATCTCATAAACACCTCATCTTGAACTTCAAGGCACAGAAGTCATTCTTCTTTAAATATTTATGACTATTTATTTGAAATCCTTGAAAAATGTCTGCTGTTGTATAGAATTCACTCTGCATATGCCCACTTAAATGAAAATTAAAAAACAGCTTCTAATTCAAATCGCAAAGAAATTAAGCATATTATTATGGTTTATACATTGTGTCAACTTGAGAAGTCTAGAAGCTTAAGTAAGTAACTCAATAGCTCTACATCCTAGGGTGTAGAGAACAAGCAGTTACCATTCTGGGACATTTTTCATTGTGTCAATTTGAGAAGGTCAGAAGTTTAACTAAGTGATTCAGCAGGGGCTCAAGGTCCCTAGTTTGTATCATTCTCAGCCTGTGCAAGAGGAGGGCAGACAGATATTTTGAGTGCTACACCCACCCCAGGGAAGCAGCCCGCATACTATAAAAGGCAAATGAGGAGGGACTCATTGCTGCTTCTTTGGAGGTGCTCCAGTCTTCACCTTTAGCTTGGACGTCATCTCCTGGCTTCTGGCACAGACTGTTCAGCTTTATTGTAAACCCTTCAGCCTTCATCATAGACTCCTCAGCTTCATCATAGTCTTCAGCCTTCCATCATAGATTCTTCAGTGTTCCGTCGTAGACCTGTCGGCCTCCTAATACAAACTTGAGGACACTGCAGTAAACTCTGGCCCTTGGGCTGGACCCTTCACTCTCCAGCTTGCAGACACCCTCTGCATGCTCCTTTATTCAACTTTTTGACTGACCATTGTAAGTCAATCTTGTAATTTCTTATGCAGTTGTATACCCTGTGCTATATCTGTTTCACCAGTAAACTCTGACTGATACAGATTTTGGTATGAGGAGTGGTTCTAGAGAAACAGAATTATAATGATGGCATTCTTTAATGGCTTCAGGGGTTCCTGGAGTTGGCTCTGCAACTTGGTGAGACCTAAAGATACCATGGTATCTCCTTCTACTTCTGTGGGTCACAGTGATAAATCCTTCGTGTTAATTGTTTGACCTAATATACCTTGCAGATCCATTTGATTAATCCTAATTCACCACTTGTGATGTGTCAGGAATTTAGATACTCTGTATATGAAAATTTTCAATTTCTTTGGAAGAGTAGGAAATATAATGATGTTGGATGGTTAGCATTAGTATCTCTGGACAAATCATTGAAAGGAAATGATGAGTTCAAAACATCCATAAGAAGTCTAAAGTCTTCTGGTTGTGAGGACAAACTGATAAAGGAAAATAAGGAGTTCAAAGATTCCAATTCCCAGCTCCAGACACAGATAAGAAATTTAAAATTTCTCACTGTGTCTTGAAAAAATCTCCTCTCTTTTAACCACAAGGCTGTGATTGCAGAAATGCAGGCACAGTCCCTCATAATTCAACTGGCTGAAATGCAATGTAAGTTTAATACTCAGCCTCAAAGAGTATCTGAAGCAAAGGTGAGGACACTGATTGGAAAGGAATGAGAGCCCATAAACTGGGATGAAGATGTGTGGGAGGATCCTTAGGAAGCTGAGGAAGTTGAGTTTCTAGATGCTAATGAGATTGTTTCACCAGAGGAAGAGATTTCTTTGCCCACTGTGGCAGAGACATCACCACCTCCACCCACTGTGGTGTTGGCATCTCCCAATATGTCTAGGGATATTAATCCTGTGTTGATCATGCAGAATAATGCTGATTCTCCTCAGGACTTATGCTTACCACCCATATTTGCATCTAGGCCCATAACCAGGTTTAAATCACAGAAGGCTCCAAAGGGTGAGGTACATAGTGTGACCCATGAGGAGTTCCACTACTCTCTCAAAGAACTTCTTGAGTTTTCTAACTCTTATAAGCAAAGGCCTAATGGGAATGCTTGGGAATGGATTTTATGAGTGTGGGATAATGATGGATCAGGCTGAGTTTGTTGATATGGGTCCACTGAGCAGAGATTCTGAATTTAATGTTGCAGCTCTTGCAGTGAAGAAGGGTGTAAATAGTTTATTTGGGTGGTTGGCAGAAGTATGGCTCAAAAATGGCCCACTGTGAATGACTTAGAGATGCCTGATATTCTATGGTTTACTATTGATGAGGGGATTCAGAGGCTCAGGGAAATGGGAATGCTGGAGTGAATCTCTCAAGTTAAACCTAATCCTCCAAATTGGGATCATCCAGAAAATATACCCTTCACCAGCACCCTGAGAAACAGATTTGTGAGGGGAGCTCCACCATCCCTGAAGAGTCCTTTTATTGCCCTTCTTTGTATGCCAGACGCTACAGTGGGGTCTGCGGTTACTCAATTAGGACATTTAAGGGCAATGGGCTTAATCGAATCCCAGAATAGCAGAGGTCAAGTGGCAGCACTCAGTCACCAAAGGCAGGGTCCCCATACTTACCATAATGGATAGCAGAAACGGAACAATGACCAGAATAATCTGACACGTGCAGACCTATGGTGCTGGCTGATTAGCCATGGTGTTCCCAAAAGTGAAATAGATGGGAAGCCTACAAAATTTTTACTAGATTTATGTAATCAAAAAAAATTTAAGGGTAAATGAACAGAAGCCTACTTCCTCTCAGGGTAACAGGGAATCCTGACCCCTCAACCAGTTCCCAGATTTGAGCCAGTTTACAGACCCAGAACCCCTTGAATGAATGGGAGTCACGGTCTCCTTGGGGAAGGATCTTGCTGCATCAAAAATTTATGCAGTCACTCTTTCTCCCATCCTTCCTCAAAGGGACCTGAGGCATTTTGCCCACATAACTGTACACTGGGGTAAGGGCAGAGATTAGACATTTTGGGGACTACTAGACACTGGTTCTGAACTAACACTGATTCCAGGGGATCCAAAGCATCATTGTTGCCCTCCAGTGAGGATAGGGGGCTAAGGAGGTCAGGTGATCAAGGGAGTTTTAGCAAAGGTCTGACTCATGGTAGGTCCAATAGGTCCTAAAATCCATCCTCTAGTCATTTCCCCTGTTCCAGAATGTATAATTGGAATAGATGTACTTAGTACTTGGCAGAATCCTCACATTGGTTCTCTAACCTGTTGTGTGAGGGCTATTATGGTTAGGAAGACCAAATGGAAGCCATTAGAGTTGCCTTTGCCTACTAAAATAGTAAACCAGAAGCAGTATCACATTCCTGGAGAGATTCCAGAGATTAATGCTACCATCAAGGACGTGAAGGATGCAGGAGTGGTGGTCCCCACCACATCTTTTAATTCTCCCATTTGGCCTGTGCAAAAGACAGATGGGTCTTGGAGAATGACAGTAGATTATTGTAAATGAAATCAGTGGTAACTCCAATTGTGTCTACAGTACCAGATGTGGTTTCCTTGTTTGGGTTGATTAACACATCTCCTGGTACTTGGTATACAGCTATTGATTTAGCAAATACCTTCTTCTCCATACCTATCCATAAGGAACATCAGAAACAATTTGGTTTCAGCTGGCAATTCCAACAATATAGATTCACTGTTTTACCTCAGGGTTATATTAACTCACCAGCCTTGTGTCACAATTTAGTTTGTAGGGATCTTGATCACCTTTCTCTCCCACATGATATCACACTGGTTCATTACATGGATGATGTTATGCTGATTGGGTCTAGTGAACAGGAGGTAGCAATCACTCTGAATTTGTTGGTACAGCATTTGAGAGCCAGAGGATGGGAAATAAATCCAACAAAAATTCAAGGTCCTTCTACCTTGGTGAAGTTTCTAGGAGTCCAGTGGTGTGGGGCATGTAGAGATATTCCTTCTAAGGTAAAAGATAAATTGTTGCAACTGGCTTCCCCTACAACCAAAAATGAGGCTCAACACCTAGTGGGCCTATTTAGATTTTGGAGGCAGCACACTTCTCACTTAGGTGTCTTGTTCTGGCCCATTTACCAAGTGACCCAGAAAGGTGCTGATTTTGAGTGGGACCCAGAACAAGAAAAGGCTCTGCAACAAGTTCGTACCACTGTGCAGGCTTCTCTGCCCTTGGGGCCATACAATTCAGCAGGTTCAATGGTACTTGAAGTGTCATTAGCAGGTAGAGATGCTGTTTGGAGTCTCTGGCAGGCTCCTATAGGTGAATTGCAGCAGAGGCCTTTAGGATTTTGGAGCAAGGTTCTGTTGTCACCTGTGAACAACTACTCTCCCTTTGAAAAACAGCTCTTAACCTGCTACCAGGCCTTAGTGGAAACTGAATACCTGACTATGGGACACCAGGTCACCGTGTGACCTGAGTTGCCTATCATGGCCTAGGTATTACCTGATCCACCAAGTCATAAGGTTGGACGTGCACAGCAACAGTCCATCATTAAATGGAAACGGTATATTTGTGATTGAGCCAGAGCAGGTCCAGAAGGTACAGGTAAATTACATGAGGAAGTTTCCCAGATACCTATGGCTACTACACCTACTATACTGCCTTCTGTTTCCCAGCATGCACCCATGGCCTTGTGGGATGTACCATATGATCAGCTGTCAGGAAAAGAGAAGGCTAGTGCCTGTTTTATGGATGGCTCTGCATGTTATGAAATAAAATATGTATGATTTGGTTTAATTATCTAACTCATATCCAGGAAAAATTATATATATATATGTTTATTCTTAATGTTAGCACTAAAATAAGCTATATAATTGTCATGCAGTGAAAGACAATAAAATCACCTTTATTTAAACTACCTCAAACTTAGATTTTAATAATATTTTAGATAAGCAGAAGGTTAATATTACAGATATACAGGAAAGTGTGAAGGACTTGGATATCATGGTACCACATCCTCAACTTTGGCTCTACTAACATTTGGGGGACATATCATTTCTTGGAGTGAAAACTGTCTAGAAACACATAAATTATTGAGTTACTGTAAAGGAATGTGCAAATTGCAGTTTGAGTCCTCTGGTTTTCCCTTGCCTTCATCAAATTCCTTTTATAAGGGATATTATTCAATTTAAAATTAGATGAGTTGATGCCTTCAGGTTTTATTTTATTCTGTCCTCTGCTTCTTCAACCTATTCATTCTCAAAGTAATAATTTCCACATGGTGAGGTATCTCATCCTCATAGTGCCTTCTAAATTTCGTTTTCCAAGCAGTGTTTCAGGCAGGCAGTTTGTTCTTTGAATACTTTCATTAAACTTAAAGAAGTTTCAGTTGTTCATGTAAAGTATTTTCTTTCATCTGAGAAAGCATCAAAGAAAGAGAGCATCATAAAAGAAGTACAAACTATCAAATGACCTTAGAAAAAAGGGTTAATAAACTCAAATACAAAAAAGGGAATTCAAGGTGGGGAGCTTCAGTGTGCCACATGGCATGTACTAAAGGCCTGCACAGCATAATCCACCTAGGCATGAAGCCTTGTTACACCACACATTACCTCATAGGACCCTGCCCAGTGACCACAGCCATGGAGCTTTGACATATTGCTTGGGTCCTTGTTGGGCCACATCCAGTGACCCCCAAGTAGCCAGGGAGGCTCTGTGTGCCAAGTGCTGCAGGCTGAAGGCCTGCACAGCTAACTTCACCTAGCTGTGCAGAATTGGTATGCTGCTCAGAACCTTGTAGGGCCACACCCAGCAATCCCATGCAGTTGGGGCACTTCAGTGAGCCACTTGGTGTGAGCTGAAGGCCTACACAGCATACTCCACCTAGCTATGGAGCCTTGGTATGACACTCAGAACCCGTTAGGGTCCAGCCCAGCAACCTCCAGCAGCCTGGGAACTTTGGTATGTCACTTGGGTCCAGGTAGGGTGAAACCCAGCAAACCCAAACAAATGGGGTTCACAGTGACACATGGGGAGTGCTAAAGGTCTTCCCAGCATACTCACCCCATACAAGGACACTCCAAGTGTCTCTAGGGAACTCGTAAGTCCTACCTAATGACACACACTCAGTGGGGGAAACTCCCTCCAGTACAGACAGCCATTCTCAAACAAGGAAACAATTGAGACTTTGTGTTCGGCTGCCTCAGGGGAATACAGAAAAATGACAAAACAAAAGAGCAAAATGCAATCTCAAAACTAGAACCCATACCAAACAAGCCTAGAAGACCATAGACATAGAAGAAAGTGTAAGCCACAAACCTGAAACTTTTGAAATGAGAGCAAATTAAGTAAAGAAACAACTCCATGAAAATGTAAAAGCAATCAGATCAAAAATAACCTCCAAGGCAAAACAAGAAATGATAAACATAATGAATGAAATGCTGAACACATCAAAAGAAGACATAGTGGGCCAGGAATTTAGCTCAGTGGCATAAGTAGCTGCCTGGCAAGCATGAGGTCAGGACTTCAAGCCCCAGTACAAAAAAAAAAGTTAAAAAATAGAGGAGAACTGCAAAATGATGAAAACCTTGAATGAACAATACAACAATACAAGCAAGAATTAGAATGAATGAAACAGGTTCAAAGAGTTATCTAGGAAGTGAAAAATTCCAACAAAAGCTGGCAAAACCATCTGAATCAATGCTAAGATAGACTTTCAGATCTCAATGACAATACTGCAGCTAGTGAACAGGAAAGGAAACATCTTTAATAAATAACAAGGAATCAGGAAATAATTCAACAGACACAAGATGATGCAAAGAAAAGCAATATAAAGTTGATATGTGTAAACCAAAATGGTGACAACACAAATGATATAAAAAGGCTATTTGCAGAAGTAATAGCATAAATTTCCCAAACATGGATAAGAAAACTGATATACAGAGAAGTGAAGCATATAGAAATTAAAGTAGCCATAACAAAAATAAATCTACACCCACACATATAATAATCACCATTACAGAAATGCAACCTAAGAACAAAATATTAAAAGCTGTTGGAGAAAAGATAAAAATCACCTATAAAGGAAAGCACATCAGAATCACAGTAGACTTCTCAACACAAACAATGAAGTCAAGAATAAAATGGAGTGAAGTATTTAAAATCCTAAAAGAAAATGACTTCCAGCCCAGATTGATTAACCCCGCAAAACTATCTGTCAAAATTGATGGAGAAATAAGATACTTCCATGACGGAAACAGCAGACACACTTCATAAACAACAAACCAACCCTACAAAGAATAGTGAAAGTTTTTTTAGATAAATATAAAAGTTATGACTTCAAGAACATCAACAGAATAAAAGTACCATGCAGGGCAAACAATTAAGCAGAAGTGAAAAGTAAAGAACCAATAGCAGAAAGATAATATGACAAGCTTAAGCCAATATATATCAGTTATAGCCATTAATGTAAATGACCTCAATTCACCAATTAAAAGAAACAGACTGGCAGAATGGATCAAAAACAACATCCGATCATATGCCTCATACAAGAAACCCATCTAACCCAAAAGGAAATTCATAGACTGAAAGTCAAAGGTTGGGAAACAATACTTCATGCTACAGGAAACAAAAATAAAAAACAGGGGTATCTATTCTGTTTGCAGACAATGTGAGATTTAAACAAAGAAGGATCAAAAGAGATAAAAGAGGTAACTATATACTGGTAATGGGAAAACTTCAACAGGAAGACATAACAATGCTAAGTATGTATGCACCAAATACAGGATCTCCCTGCTATATAAAAAAATATTAATAGAAGTGCAAAATCAAATAAGCAATAACACAGTTATAACAGAATACATTAACAACCCATTGACACAAACAGCCAGATCCACTACACAAAAAAATCACAGAGAAATAACAGAACCGAATCAAATTTGTGAACAAATGAACTTAGTCAATGTGTACAGAGTGTTTCATCCAACAATATCAGACTATGCATTCTTCTCAGCTTCACATGGTTCATTCTCTAAAATAGATCATTTAATAGCCCATAAAACATGCTTAAGGAAATGCAAAAAATCAAAATGATCTCATGCTTATTATCTAATCATAGTGCCATAAAATTGAAAATCAATGACAAAAGAAAATGCAAAAACTCCATAAACACATGGAAATTAAATAATATACTCCTGAACAATCAATGTGTAACAGAGGAAATTAAAGAAGAAAACAAACAATGCCTACAAGCAAACAAAAACCCAAATACAACTTACCAGAACATGTGGGACGTAATGAAAACAGTCCTCAGAGGGAAATATATAATGGTGAATTCCCACATCAGGAAAACATAATGAACACAAATAAATAACCTGATGCTACACCTCAAACATATAGAAAAAGAAGAGTAAGTCAAGCCCAAAGCCTAAAGATGGGTACAAATTACAGAAATCAGAGAAGAAATTAATACACTTGAGACTAAGAAGAATACACAGAATTTAAGAATTGAAGTTAGTTCTTTGAAAGAATAAATGAAATTGATAAGCCCCTAGCCAACCTTATTAAAATAAGAAAAGAGTCAAATTCATGCAGTAAGGAATGCAAAGGGCAAAATCACAACAGACCCTGACAAAATACAGAACATTATCAATACCTACTTCAATAACCTTATTTTCATAGGATTGATAACAGAAATCAACAGATTCCTAGAAACATATGAACTACTAAAGCAGGATCAAGAATATGTAAAACTGCTGAAAAGCCCAATTTCAATTTATAAAATTGAAAATCTAATTAGAACCTTACCAACAAAGAAAAACCCAGGTCCTGGTGGATTCACATCTGAATTCTACAAGAAATTCAAGGAAAACTTAATGCAAACACTCCTCAAACGCTTCAAAGGAATTGAAAGGGAAGCAAGTTTCCCTAACTCATTCATGGAAGCAAGTATTACTCTAATACCAAAACCACTGAAAGATCCAACCAAAAAAGAGAACTACAGGCCAATCTCCCTAATGAATATAGATGCTAAACTCCTCAATAAAGCACTGGCAAACAGAATGCAGCAAGTCATCAAGAAGATTATACACCACAACCAAATGGGATTCATCCCAGGAGTTCAGGGATGGTTCAACATACACAAATCAATAAACATAAGAGACAAGCAGGGCATAGTGGCACATGCCTTTTATCCCAGCACTCAGGAGGCTGAGACAGGAGGATCAGTGTGAGTTCAAAACCAGCCTGGGCTACAAAGTGAGATCAAGGCCAGCCTGAACTGCATAGTGAGACCCTGTCTCAAAAAATAGGGCCAGGGATTTAACTCAGTTTACTAAGCAACTGCCTGGCAGATGTGAGGTTGTGAGTTTGATCCCTGGTAGCAATAAATAAATAAATGAATGAATGAATGAATAAATAAATGTAATAGAGTATATAAATAGAGCCAAAGATAAGAATCACATGATCATCTCAATAGATCCAGAAAAAGTATTTGATAAAGTCCAGCACTCATTCATGATAAAAAAAAGTATGGAAAATTGGAATACATGGTCTTTACCTCAATCTGATAAAAGTCATCGATGACAAACCAACAGCCAGCATCATTTTAAATCCTCCAAATCTGAAAGCTTTCACTCCACAATCAGGAAAAAGATAAGGCTTTCTATGATCACCAGTCCTATTCAATACAGTACTGGAAACATTAGCCAGAGCAATTAGACAAGAGAGAGAGAAATAAAAGTACTAAGTATTGGAAAGGAAGAAGCTAATTTGTCATTATTTGCAGAGGACATGACACTCTACATAGCCCCCAAAATTCCACTGAAACTTCTAGATGTAATAACCAAATTCAGTTATGTAGCTGGATATGAAGCGAACACTCAAAAATCAATAGCATTCCTGTACACAAAGAACAAACCTACTCACAGAGAAAGAAATGAAACCACACCCTACACGATAGCATTAAAAAAACTGAAATACTTAGGAATCAGTCACACAAAGGAAGTAAAAGATCTATACAGTGAAAATGACCATATGCAGGGGATTTAGTTCAGCAGCCTAAGTGCCTGTCTGGCAGGCTCAAGGTTCTGAATTCAATCCCTGGTACCAAAAAAAAAAAAAAAAAATTACAATATGCTGAAAAAAAGAAATTGAAGAGGATCTCTGAAAATGGGAAGACATTCTTTGTTCACCAATAAGAACAAATTGTGAAAATGGTCATTCTCCCAGAATTGCTATGCAGATTTAATGCAATTCCAATCAAAATACCATTAGCATACCTTGCAGATGTATTGAAATCACTCTTAAAATTTATTTGGAACAAGCAGAGACCTGCAATAGCAAAGACAATTCTGGGTAACAAAGGTACGACTGGAAGCATAACAATCCTTTACTTGAAGTTATACTACAAAGCTATTGTATTAAAATCAGCATGGGACTGGAATAAAAACAGATCTGAAGATCTATGAAATAGATTACAAGATACAACCCCAACTACAAACACACTCAGCCACCTTATCTTTGATAAAGGGGCCAAACATTTTCACTGGAAGAAAGATAGCCTCTTTAATAAGTGGAGCTGGAAAACCTGGCTTTCAATATGCCAAAAAGTAAAACTTGACTCATGCCTACCACCATGAACTAAACTTAAGTCAAAATGGATCAGAGATCTAAATATTAACACAGAAACACTGAATCTGCTAGAAGACAAATTAGGTACAAACTTTGAAGAAATAAAGGTAGGCAAAGACTTTATGAACTAAAATCAAACTGCATGGGAAATACTTCCCAGAGTCAACAACTGGGATCTTATCTTACTAAAAAGTTTTTGCATGTCAAAAGAAATCTCCAACAGAATGAAAAGTAAACCCATGAATTGGGAAAAAATCTTAGTCAACTGTCCCCCAGACAATGACTTCTATCTAGAACATATAAAGAATTTTTTTAAAAAATTCAAAGACCCAATCCAAAAATGGGCATCTGAGATGACTACTCATTTCTTAGATGGAAAAGTACAAATGGCATATAAACATATGAAAAAATGTTCAGCATCAATGGTCTTTTGAGAAATACAAATTAAAGAATACTGAGATTGCTTCTCACTCTAGAAAGAATGGCTAAGGTCACAAAATCAATTAATAACGAAGTCTGGACCAGTTGTGGGGGAAAATGAATTCTTCTGCACTGTTACTGGGAGTGTAGACTAGTGCAACGACTGTGAAAATCAGTGTGGAGCTTCCTCAAAAAGCTGGAATTAGAAGTCCCATTTGACCCAGCTGTCCTACTTCTGGACACATTCTCAGAAGAACTGGAAACATGATATCACACTGATATATGTACACCCATGTTTACAGCAGCACAATTTGTAATATCCAAATCTTGGAAACAACACAAATGTCCATCAACTGAGGAATGGATAAAAGTGATGTGGTATTTTTATACAATGGAATACTACTCAGCTATAAAGAAGGGTCACTTTGAAGCTTTTATAAGTAACTGGATGTGACTTAAAACCATACTCACAAGTGAAATAAATTATTCTCACATATGTACTTTATTGTCTCCCTAGTATGCGGAACTGAAAGAGTAAATAAGATACAAATCTTAAATAACTATTTTGAAAGTGTAAGAAACCCCAGGGTGGGGAGAGGTGCTGCCCGGGGGACATAGATCAGCTCACCCTGCTGCCAAGGTCTCCAGGGTGGGGGTAGGTGCTGCTGGGGTGGAGGCAAAAGTCCACTCATCCTGCTGCAGACTAATATTGATTTATTACTGTTTTTTTTAATTCTGTATTACTTCTACCTTATTTTCTGCTTTGCTTCTGTAAAATAAAAAAAAAGAAAGTGTAAAAAAATGCTTAAAGGGGAAAAATAACTCAGGGAAAAGGAGAAAAGAAGAAAGGTAAAGATAAAAAAGATACAAATTTGTAAATATACACTTAAGATAGCTAAGATGATTGTACTACTAATTCTATTAGTTCTTTAAACAAAACAGCTGACAATCATTGGATTAGTTCAGTTTTGCATGTCTATATCTGTAATTCTGAGTAACTCTTTTAAGAAAACTATGCAAAGTAACAACCTTTGTTTAGTTCCTACCAACTTGTTTTGAAAGCCTATATTGTTATTATTTTGGGTTTTTTTTGTTATTGTAATTTATTTATCTCTTTTTTTTCTTGTTTTTCCTGTATGTTTTGTTTTGCTTTTCCGTGTAATACAGAAAGGGTAGATATACATGTATAGGCTGATATATGCCTAGAACTTCTGCTAAAGAGTTTACAAGAATTGATTTTATTATGTGTGATGGTATAAACAGCTATTTTGAAGAAAACGAGACATTATAGTAGCCACTGCTGATTTCCTGTCATCTTGTTTTGAAGTCCTATAATGCTTTTATTCTTTTGTTTGATTGGTGTTATTCTGTTGTGCTTTACTTGATTTTACTATGTGTGATAGTATGGAGGACTGTTTTGAAGAAATCTAGACATTATAGTAACCATTGTTCTTTTACTGTTATCTTGTTTTGAAGTCCTGTAATGCTTTCATTCTTTTGTTTTTATTGGTTTTAGTCTTTTCTATTATTTGATTTCAATATGTGTGAAGATATGAAGAACTATTTTGAAGAGAACGAGAGACATTATGAGAGTCATTGTTGATTTCCTATTGTCTGGTTTTGAAGGCCCATAATGCTTTCATTCTTTTCTTTTGATTGGTTTTATACTATTTTTTAAATTTTTTTGTGTGTCAATGTATGAATAATTATTTTGAAGAGAACAAGAGACATTACTGTAGCCACTGTTGATTTCCTGTTGTCTTGTTTTGAAGTCCTGTGTTTCTTGCATTATTTTTTTTTCTGTTCTGACTTGTGTTCTGTTTTGTTTTATTTTATTTTCTTTAAAATAAAATAAAAAATAAAAAACAGAAAAAAATGGAATTCAAATTGGTGTGTGAGCTTTGGTGAGAGTTGTATGTACTCCAGAATTAACTGATTTCACAAATTTAGAGAACACTGTTTGAAGAATAATGCAGTGCTTAAAATAGCTTTAAAATAAAAATATTATTTTGTGCATGCTAAAATGATCCAATAAAAAATTGACTGTGAATGTGGTTGCAAAACTTTGGGGAAATTTAATGCATAATAAGAATTCAACAGATCTGTAAAAGAGAATAAAACCTTAACCCACTTCCAAAAATAAATTACCCAATCACCCATCAGACAGAAGAATGAGAAGATTTAGTGTGTATTTAACTGGAATGTACATGGTTTACCAGTTCACTAGATGCAAAATCATGTAGCGTAGGACACAACCAAACTATTTGAAAATTAAATGGAAGTTTACGCAGCACTGGAGATTTGGTAGTGTTTTTGAACTAGGTAAACTAACACAGGATCACCCCTTTTTTTAATTAAATCACATAATCTAAACAAATTTTAAGAATTCATGAAAATAAAGAACACAAGTCTCCTTTTAAAGAGGGATAGATTTTTCAAGGGTAAAATTTTATTGTGAATATTTGTTGAAGTGGTGGTCTTTCTATGAGGAGACACCAAAGTCAGGTGGCTGTGCATCATTAAAATACAGATGATGAAAGGAGAAACATACATTCACAGGCAAACCAATATAAAAATGGAAGAAAATTAACAGGGAATATCAAGGGCAATGTGCAAAAAGTCTATGGCCTCTTAATCAAAGGCAGATAATATACCTTAATATTCTCTCAATTAGTGCCCCCTTGAGCCATTCTGAGGCTTTCATTTCTTTCCCTCTATTTCTTTTAATTAAAATAATCTAAACCTCATGTCTGTTAATTGTCTACTGTTCATGCTTTCTTGGCTTTTCTGACCCCAGCAAAAAACCTCCCTAATGTCAGTAGCAACTCCTTTTTTACTTAGCTTCTAATATGTTTGCTTTTCACATGATATAAAAATATTCTATTTCCCTGCACTGAAAATATGTATCTATTTTTTTGTACATTACATTCAAATTTGACCAGAATTGTGTATAAAATCAAATATTCAATGCCCGTTGACATTTATATTTTGTGTTTTCACATAAGGTGATTTTTTCACATAATGTTGCAAAATGACTATTCTATTTGAACACGCATTTAATTATAAAGACCTATTAAATTATTTCCCTTTTTTCCTTTATATTTATATTCAAGGTGTCTCTCCCTCTTAAGAGATGGATCTCCCATGACATCCATGGCTAATTTTCTCAAGAGTAATTTTGTCCTTAAAATTTATACAATCATCTATATCACAATAAGCTACCATGCATAACAAAAGTAGAGTATTTTATACTGAGAAATAACAGAAGTTAGATTCTCAACATCATGGATTTTCCCATAATGACCAAAGTATACAGCAGTACCTTCATTTATGAATATAATTTGTTCCACATTTCTGGGGAAGACCGCTGCCTTGCATTCACACAGGAAAGAAGGCGGTAGCCATGTTAGTTACCCCATGTGGGGTTCACAAACAGAAGCAAACTTCCCAATTTGTGCCTAGTTTTTAATGTATTTATATTTTATTATTAAGTTTATTGACACAGTTTAGATATAAACAATGATCATATTCATCATAAAGAATTGGTACCTGTATATGATATATCATTTTTCCTCTTTTTTATGCTTAATTCTTTAGCAAGTGTTCACAATACAAATGCTACTGAGTTTTCTAAGTCATTTGGTATTATGTAAGAAATCACTGCTCTGACCCCATGTGCTAAAGTTTAACAGATTGGAATGGCAGTGTCATAATATGCTAGAATCCTTAAGGACATCAGTCATTGTCTAATCAATTCAAAAGCAGCTTGAGAATCTTTTCACAAACAATATTGTTATACTCCTGTAATACTTCTGTCTCATAAAATGTAACTACTATGTGGAGATTTGTTTTAAATTCACTGAACTAGGTTTAACAGAAATAAAAACGTTATGTAATTCTATATACAAATAAATCTCATATAGTCATAAGAATGTAACAAATATTTTAAATGCAATATAAAGATACCATATGTGTGTATACTCATATT
The DNA here is from genome assembly GCA_004363535.1 of Dasyprocta punctata. NCBI lineage: Eukaryota > Metazoa > Chordata > Mammalia > Rodentia > Dasyproctidae > Dasyprocta > Dasyprocta punctata. Next base: position 38,325 of record RJWM01008224.1, on the reverse strand, counting down.
TATATAATAAAAGACACACTTGGTCAATTATGTTTTTGTGATGTGATTAGAATTTTTTGCTGGAAACACAATACTTGTTGGAAAATATAAATACAGGAAACAAAATTTATATCCAAACATTTATATTAATTTTAGGATGACATCCAATATTATTGATCCAACCATCTCCTTTGAAATACACATAGAATGGGACATTAAACCAAAAGGCCATATGTAATAATTTACATGAATTTAAGAGAACTAAATTTCTACAAGAGTATAAATCTAATGAGGGTGAGTAAAGAATCTTTGTAACTAGAATTTGCTAACTTGTTCACTCATTCATTCAGTTATTTACTATTTTGCTAGAATTTTTAATTATTTTTCATTCATCCTAAAATTCTTTTTCATTTTGTCTATCATTAGCATAGTTATCAAATGAAAAATTCTTTATGCTAAAATTTTCATTTTATAATTTTTCATAGTAATTAATCATAATGAGAAGACTTGGGAAGGAAAACTGACTACCACAGTCTACTGTATTTAGTTAAATACAGTACTGCCACCAAATAAAAATGAAGCTCTCTGAAATTTATATCATTTTTTAATTCTATAATTTGGCTCATTGCTTCACTGTATGATTAATGGCTCAAACCCAAGCAGAGTTTGTTATAACTAGTCACTAGATATTCTTAAAGTGACATTATATATATATATATATATATATATATATATACAGCCTTTGGAAACAAATGACATAAACTTGTCAACTCCCTCTCTGAAGACTTGGACTATTCTCTTCATATGCACAAAATAGCTAAAAATAAAAAAGTCAAAATCATAAAATTCTTCTTTACAAAATACTTGAACTACATGGCCAATAAATGTCATTGGTACGAAATTTTGTTACAAAAAATGTTTGATTAAACCTAAGTAAATCTTTAGATTTAAATATAAATTAAGCAAATTATTTGCTTTAGGTAGATTAGTTTTTTCATTCACAATGATTATGAAAGTTAGGTAAAATATTTTAAAACATCTGCAAGATGTCACTTTTTGAGTAAAAAGAAGTTGTGGGTTTACAGAGAGAAGGGAGTAACAGAGAAATAAGTGAGAATTCAATAGTACTTCTTTCATTTTAATTTGCTATTCTGGCAGAGAACCAGAACAGAGGGCTGTTGACAAGAGAGAAGCTGTAGAATTTTTGGTAGTCTAATGGGTGGAGAGAAATCAAAACAAGTACTCAAATTTGCTCTGCACAGCAAGTAAGAGCTCAGGGAGAAGAAATGTTAGATCAAACAGATTGACACACTGCCAGTTTCCCTTTTAATAATTTAACAAATTGCTGAATTTTGCAAAGCAGGAATGTAAGAAGCGAAAAGAAAATGTCTGAAATACAGAGTGGATCAACTATAAAAATAGAGAACCATCCTAGATTTGAATATACGAAGCAACACAGCTTTAGAATATGTTTATGAAAACTTTTAGCACTGAAAGAAGAAATAAACTACTTAATTAATGCAAATCAAACAGAAGGAAGAAATAGTAATGCTAAGAGCAGAAATACATGAAACCGGGAATAGGAAAAACAACAGAGAAAAATTAATAAAGGAAGATACTAGCTTTTTAAAAAAATGGACAAATATTTAGCAAGAGACAAAAGCACAAAAAAGCCAGGTGTGGTGGTGCACGCCTTTAATCCCAGCACTCGGGAGGCTGAGGTAGGCGGAGCACTGTGAGTTTGAGGCCCGCTTGGGCTACAACGTGAGTGCAAGGGCGGCCTGAGCTACACAGTGCGACCCTGCCTCAAAAAACTAGGGCTAGGAGTTCGGCTCAGTGGCTTAAGCGCCTGTCTGTCAGGTGTGAGACTGTGAGTTCGATCCCCAGTGCCGCAAAACAAAACAAAACAAAACAGAACAGCACAAACATAAAAAATAAAAGTTACTGCTATCAAGAATAAAACATGCAGTATCGCTACAACTCTGAGCTTTTAAAAAGTTTCTATGGGAATACTACAAACAAGTGTACAAACAAATTTGGCAACTGCAAAAAACGGAATAATTTCTTAAAATCATGAACTATCAAAAATCAACTATGAAACAATAAAAATTGTGAAGAGTTCTACAACACTTGAAGAAATTACAATTGAAAGAAAAGATACTCCGTAGAGTAGCTTCTAGATCCAAATGAGTTCACTCAAGGACTTTATCAAACATTTAAAGAATTGACACCAAATTTATATATTTGTTTCAAAAACTTAAAAAGAAAGGAACACTTGCCAACACATGTGAGGTCATTGTTTATCCAAACATCAACAAGAAGAGACTGTAAAAAAAATTTACCAAGAAAACTACAAATTCAGAAAAATACATAAATAAAATTTACCAATGACTAAATGAATGTCACATCATTTTCAATTGGAATTTCATCACACATGCAAGGCTGGCTTAGCATTTGAAAAATCAACCAAATCCATTTTAGGAGGTAAAAGAAAAAATGTCTAATTATATCAGGGGATGTAGAAAAACACTTGACAAAAATTAAACACCCATACTTTATAAAATTTCTCAGCAATCTGGAATATAAAGAATGTTTTCCAATTGATGCAGTATATTTATACATACCTAAAGGTCATATTATGTTTAATTTTGAAAAACTGAATGCTTTCACCCAATATTAAGAACAAAGTAAGCATGTGCACTTCACCATTCTCAGTCGATGTACTGCTGGAAATTCTATCTACCCATGATAAGGCCTGAAAAAGGAAATAAAATCTATACTAATTAAAAAAGAATCAATAAACATTTTCTTATTTAACAGACAATTATCTTCATAGAAAAATCCTAAGGACTCCATAAAAATAATCTCCTAAAAGGTATGTATGTTCAGGAAGGTCATAGGATGCTACACAAATATTGTTAAAATTATTGTATATTTGTATGCTAACAACACATGGACATCAAAGTTTAAAATACAGCATAATTTTAGTTGCTCAAAAACTGAAAGAATTTTTGGGCATAATTCAAACAAAATATGTACAAGACTTGTTAGCTGAAGCATTATTGATAAACAAATAGAAACCTATAATAATTGGAGATATAAACAGCTTCACGCACTGCAAGATTCAGCATTGTAAGGATGTCAATTATCTTAAAATTCACATAAAATTTCTATCAAATTCTTAGCATTTTGTAGTTATAGATAATACATAAAATCGAAGGCCATGCATGGTTGTGCACACCTATATTTCCAGCATTCTGGGAAGCTGAGATAGAAGAATTGTAAATTTGAACTGGACCTGGACTATTTAATGACTTAGCAAGATCCTGTCCTAAAAAATTAGAAAGGGGGATGAAAACGTGACTCACTGTGAAAACTCAATCTTCAAACTCCTTTAGGAAGAAAAAAAAAGGTCAAAGGTTAACGTAACTATTAAAAAGAAGAATAAAATGGGAGGAATTAGTTTATGTGATTCTAAAACCTATTGTATAGCCATACTGATATAGAATATGGCATTTGTGGAGGGAGTGATATAGATAAACAAACAGAAAAGAGAAATCAAAAATAAAATATGCTTAATATATTTTTATTTTACAAAGTTTCAAAAATACTTCACTGGAGATAGGCTTTGTAACAAATGGTCCTGAAACAATTGGATGCTCATATGTACAAAAATGAAACTTGACCTAAGTTTCACATAATATGGAAAAATTGCCTCAACATAGATCAATGTAAATGTAAATTTTTATTGTACAAAAATTTTAGAAAAATATATAGGAAGAAAATTTAGCTATCTAGGACTAATCAGAGAACCCATATAAACTCAATTTCATATAAATTAAAATACCTATGAAAGACTTTGTTAATAGGATGAAAAGATAAATTGCAGACTGAGAAACAATTTGCAAATGATGTATATGATGAATGATTCATATTAAAGTACTGTACCTAAAACTTTTTTCATTGAACAGCAAAAGCAAAGCAAATTCCAAATAATTCAATTAGAAAATGATCAACATATATGAAACTGTATTTCAATGAGGAGGATATATAGATCTAAGTAGGTACATGAAAAGATGTTTAATATCAGCCCATTAGAGAAAATAAAATTAAATCTGCAATGAAACCATTAGATGCCTCCTCAAATAGCTAAAACTAAAAAATAATAATAATAAAATAAATAAAAATAAAAAATAGTGACAGCCCCAAACACTGGAAGTAAAATTCAGCCAGACATTGATACTGGTAATGTAAAGTATACAAGCAGTATGGCAGATGGACTATCTTTTTTCTCTTTTTCTTTTTCTTTCTTTCTTTCTTTTTTTTTTTTTTTTGGTACCAGGGATTGAACTCACAACCTCATGCTTGCCAGGCAGGCACTTATGCTGCTAAGCTAAATCCCCAGACAGACTGAGCTTCTTAATGCACTCGCCATACAACTATTATAGAATTTAGCAATTGGACACCTAGGTATTTATGCAAAATAAATTAATTGAATAAAGTGGCACACTCATGTCATGGGTAACTACTCAGAAATAGAAAGCAATAAATTGATATATGTAACTTGACCTCAAGGACTCTAATCACAACATTTTTTAGTGAATAACATTTTAGGGATGATAAAAGATAAGTGGTTTTCTGGGATTACGAAATGGAGGTAGCTGTATTGTGAGTACAGCTATGAAGTAGTAACAAATGAATCTTGACTGTAGTGGTAGTTGTACCAATCTATCCATCCAAATCGTTCATATGGAATTACACATACACAGTGCACACAAACTAGGGTGTTCATAATTTTTTGAAATTTGAGTAAGCTCTGTGGATGGTATCAATATCTTATTTTGGTTTGAAAATTATACTATTTTATGCAAGGTATTGAATTTGGGGAAGCAAAGGTGAAAAGAGCACAATACCTTCTTATATCTTTATAGCAAGATAATATTTAGCTCTTTAAATCTATAATTAGTTCAAAAGAAAATGCCAAAAACTATAGTTCATTAAAATACATATCACCAATTTTAAAATAGGCAAAAGAATGTTAAAAGGATTTACAGTGGTCTATACTCCTAATACTGTCTTAGAGATAAACATAGTATAACTCATATTAAACTTTGTTAAGTCAAGTGTGCATGTCTTATTTTCTAGGGCAGAAATTTACCAACTATAATCTACGAACCAGCCTTCACCTTTAAAATAAAGTTTTACTGGCACAGAGCTACACACATTCATTGATTTATTATCTGTCTATTACCTATGTTTATTATCTGTGTATTCTCTATCTCTTTTACAATATAGTATCATGGATCAGATGATACAAATAAACTCTAAAATATTTCTTCTCTAACCCTTTATAAAAAAATCATTAACCTCTGTTCTAGGGCAAAACAACAAGAATATGAAAAAAAAAAGACTAATAAGCTAATGGAGGAATTAATGATCTGAAAATATATGCATTGGTTAAGAAAATACAATTAAATTTTTAATATTCCTGATTAACAAAATGAAAAGTAAAAGAAAATAATTAAAATGATCTAAATCAGGGACTGAGTTAACAAATAAAAACTGCAATATAAGCCCAGACATATTAATTCTCATAGTAAATGTAAATGTACTAAGTATATAAACTGAGCATCAAAGTTTTCATAATGTGTGAAAATTATAAGCTGGCTACAAGAGAAACACCTAAAGAACACTGAACATTTTGTGTAAAGGAATGCAAAAAGATATGCCACTCCAAAAAAAACCAAAAAAACAAAAACTCTAGCAAAGGTGACATTGCTATTCTCATAGCAAACAACATAGACATTAAGGCTGAAAGAATTACTTAAAATAAACAGAAACATTTCAATAAGAAAAAATAGATCATGAACCAGAAAGTTATAGTAATCTAAATGCATATTTACTTAAGCATACTTTTAAAATATGTTGCCAAAAAATGAAAAAGAAAAAGAAAAAAATCAGAAAGAAAAAGAGATAAATCCATAGTATTAATGGAAGATTTCAACATATATGAATAATTGAGAAATCACACAGATAAAAAATCAGCAATGAAGTGTACTATCTCAAATTTAGTTTAAAAACTTGACATTGCTCATTTGTACAGAAAAGCAAGGTAAATAGTGACAAAGTACACAGATGTTTGAAATATAAATTATATATATATACACATATATATATGAATCATGTGTGGGACAATAAAAAAGTAAATTTAAAAAGATTGAAATTATTCATAATATATTTTCTAGCTACAATAGGAATGAACTAAGTATCAATAAGTAAAATATCATTAGAATATTTCCAATTGTTTCAAACAATTTAGGAAATCTTAGGCCTACCAAGACCACAGTTTGAAAAATGTTGGATTCCAGAAATTAATTGTGTCACTTGAAACCTCATCACATTGAAATATTCTCTTCCAGATGGTTTCAACAATGTGTCATACCCTTAAAGAAGAAATAGTATCAATTTTATAAAAACTCTCACAGAATAAAAATAGAGAATGTTTCCCAACTTGTTTTATTCCTTATAGTTACTTAAACTTGAATATCATGCCTTTGTTACCTTATTTAGGTTCTGACTCACGGCTTTAGGCCTGCTCTTCTGCTGAACACACTTCCCACTGTATATTGGTTCTTTACATTTCCTTTCTCTGGTTTGTCCTCCCTGCATGGATGACTTTGTACTCTTCAAACACTGTGCCAGGTTGTTCCTGTTACATCATGGATGATCTCCTTAACTTGCTCAGGCCTTAAGCATTCATATGCCAGGTTCTTGTTCTGCACAGATTCCTACAATCCAGCTCAGATTCTAACTTTCCACAGCAGGCTGTTGTGTCATGCAAAGCCTTTTCACCTTGTTTGGACTAACACCCATGCAAAGCTAAGTGCCCTCCCATGGGATACTCTCATCACTCTATTTGGACAGTGAATCCACATGTACATGCTTTCTTCCTCCTCAGACTTCAGCATCTAGGCTAGACAGTCTCCTATGCAGAAGTGCTTCTCATTCTGGTTGTGCTCTTATACCCTGATCACAGTCACTGCAGACTACTGACAGTTAATATGGATGGCTGCTTTGCCTTGCCCCACCTAATGACTTCAGGACTCTTTTGTTCAGGAAAGTAAGAGAATTGAAGGAAGGAAATTGGAAGAGAAAGTAAAAGAAAATAAATGGAAGATAAATGAAGGAAGAAAAGGGAAAGAGTCAATATTTTAAAATAAACTTTTAGAAGCATATTTGCCTTGTGGTAAAATGTATATATTATTAATACTATTAGGAGAAGTCTTCGCAAACCTATTGGCACACAGCAGTGTTCAAAAAGCATATATGCACAACTTACCTTATTCTCTAACTTTATTTTTAGCGGTCTTATGAGATATAATTAACAGATAATAAACTGCACATATTTAATTTGTGCAATTTGATAACTTTTCATGCTTATGCTCTCATTTAACTATCACCACAATATATCTACTATACCTTCTGTATCTCTTCTTTCCTCTTTGCAGCTTCATCCTTCCCTGCCCTATCACTCTCATCTACAAGGAAACCACAAATCTATTATTGATCAGTAGTAGTTTGCATTTTCTGAGATCATTCATATAAATAGAAATACATACTATGTACTCTTTTACATCTGACATCTTTCTCTTGCCAAATGCCTTTGAAATTCATTCAGGTTTGTGTGTTTCTCTCTCTCTCTCTCTCTCTCTCTCTGTGTGTGTGTGTGTGTGTGTGTATGTGTGTGTGTGTGTGTGTGTAATTTACTCAGTAACATTCCATTATATGGATGCAGCTCAACTATCACCTTCTGACCAACATTTGGGCTTTTTCCAGTTTGAGGAGAGCTGCAATGAACATCCACAGGGAGGTTTTGGAGATGATTTCACTTCTCTATGATAATTACCTAGGAGTAGCAAAGAAGAATCATACTATAAGCATATTTTTCAATTCTCTAAAGATTTTTTTTTTTGATACAAGCCGAAATTTTCAGCTTCGTATGTGTACTTGGTACTCGAAAATTCCCCCAGGGGAAAAAGAGATGAATTTAGTTCATCTCACCAAGTTTCTCTGATCTTCAGAATCCTCACCCCTGCCTCCATAGTCTTCATTACTTTACCACATTTCCAATTAATGTGGTGTATTATCTAATTTTTTATAACTGATCTGTTTTAAACTGCTTTGAGTTACAAAGAAGCACAATGTTAATTTTCATTATTTAAAAGGATGCATTTTCTAAATATTTTCAGAAGATGTCAATGATCTTTTGTATCTTAATCATTTATTTGCTGACTTTACAAGCTTCTCTTGTCAATTCCATTAAGTGTCTATGGATTCTTTCGATGTTGCATGTAAGCCATGAAATCATCAGTCTTTTTTTCTATTGTTTAATTCTTACATATTTTACTTCCTTTAAATTTTTACTGCATTGGCCCAAATCTGTAATGTTATATTGAAAAATATGGTGAGTCATGTTTTTCATTTTAAGAGGGATGCTTTTAAAACATGACTATCATACTAGATATAAGACATATTTTATCAATTTAAGGGAATTATTTTCTACTCATAAATTGCTTTTTCTTTTACCATAAATGATTATAATTTCATCAAATAACTTTTCTTCAGTCTTAAAGATGATTATGAGTTATATCTTCTTTAATATTTCTATGTGTCAAATTACAATGATAGATATGAAACTGTCTTCATATTCCTAGAGAAAACTAATTTTGTCCATCATATGTTTTTGTTAATATACTTTTATATTTGATGTTTTAATATGTTACTAAAGATTGCAAGTGTGTAAGTGTGGTTGGCCTGCAATTTTTTTCTTATACTGCCTTTTCCTGGTTTGAGAATTGAAGTTGTTCTATTTTCCAACAGAGCTATAGGAATTACTCCATTTTTTTCTTTTCTCAAAATTTTATTTGTGGAATTATTCAGTCTTTGAATATCAGAATTTCTCTATAACTCCATTTGAGTATTCATATTTGCAATTATTTATTTAGTTTTGGTAATTTCCTTTTAATTTTTTCTATTCTTTTCTAAGTTTCAAATTTGTTGAAATAAAGTTCAGAATAATTTCTTCTATTTTAAATGTTTACCATATTAGTTGTATTCCTTTTTTGGTTCCAAATGTTGGTTATTCATATCTTCTACATTTTTTTTTCTTAGTAGAGTTTGTTTTTTGGTAGTACTGATTGAACCTAGAGTCTCATTCATGCTAGTCAAGTGCTCTGCCACTGAGCTTCTTGCCCATAGAGTTTGTGTAGCATTGTTAGTGTTGCCAGAGAATCAGCTTTTGTCCTTACTGATTGTACTATTATTACTTGATTTTCTAGTTTGCCAATATTTCCCTATTTTCTTATCCTATTTTTCTGGTTTTTTTTTTAATGCTTATTGTTGGTTAAATTATTGTAGAGTATTTTTTCTGTGAAAATAAAAGTAGTGATTTTTTTCTTTAATATTACACAGATTATGTTATGTGCTATGGCTTTCTAGTCGCTGTTTAGAAATTAGATATCAACCTATGTATCATTTTACTTACATTACCCAGTAAGATATATATTACACATTCTCATAATAACCTCCCAAATTATTAATGTTTTAATAAATCTCTGACTGAATTCCAGCTGATTTCTCTAGCTCTACTGTCTAACTAAGAATTTCTCGTTTCAGTTTTATTAAGTCCTATGATCACGCCATTTGTTTCATTTTTACTTCAATGCAACATTTCTTATTATTTCTACTTCTTTTATTTAATCTTTGTCTCATTTTTTTTATTTTTTAAATTCCCCATTAATTTCCTTGAGTATTTTGTGCAAATTTATTTTATATTTTGAATGTAAAAGCATCAGTATCTACAACTATTACATGTTTTGCAGTTTCTTCTTTTGCTAATTTTCACTTATTTTGGCTTATTTCCTCATACATTAAGCAATTTACATTTATTTATTTATTTGTATCACTGTTCGAACCCAGGACCTTAGGCATCCTACACACTATATCACTGAGCTCCATCTCCAGCCCCAGTAATTTAATTTTATTGTAGCTTCATTTTAAAAAATTTGATCTGGGAATTTGCCAAGGATTTATTAAAAATATGTTCTTCCTAAAAGATATTTCTTTTTGCCATGTTCTTTGGATGTTAAATATTTTTCAAATTGGACTGGTTGCTTAAGTCTTTCGTGTGATACACAAAGTCTGAGCTAAATTTCCAAAGATATGTATGAACAAGTTCTTAATTAGGAAACTTAAGATGGTACATGGACACAGGCCACTAGAGATAATTCCCTTTTGGAACCCTAGTCTTAATGCAAGCATCTCTTATCAGACCTTACTTTCTGCTTGGGTCACAGGTTTTGGTTACTATTCCCTGCTGTATTCTATTCTCCAGACCACAAGGAATGAGATGGTACAAAAACGAAAGACTGGTTCCTTTACTTATTTCGAACGATATGATTTTTTGTTGTTTTAAGCCTCTGAAGAATTTAATTATTTTCTTCCAAGGCTTCTATACATTAAGTAAATACAATTAAAGTAGTATTTTTCCTTTCTTGGATAGTACACTCAAAAACTAGGAAACAGTACATTTTTATTTTACTATAATAGTGCACTGTACTTGTGAGTTAACTTTCACCTAAAGTGGTAGTCAATTCGAACTGCCCTTAAAATGGTGGCCAAAAGTCTGTGTCCAGGTAAAAATATCAAACTATACCTAAATCCCACATGCCCTTCACTTAGCATTCTCCATTGCAAGCGTCTTACATGATTGTTGTGTAACATCAAAACCAGCAAACTCACATTGGTATATACATCATTCAGTATGCCGCAGGATTGCATTTTATAAGCTCAAAATACAATGGTAGGCAAATAATTTGATATAGTAAATTGCTAAAAATACAATTTTCAAGGAAAATACAGATTTTAGTTATTCTCACAAAATCCTTATTTCTTAGATAATTTAAATTTTAAATGCAATTGAGGTATTATCTATCATTGCTTTGTTTCTTGTTTTTGGACTGAGGATTGAACCTAGGGTCTTCATGATACTGAGCAAGGCTCTACCACTGAGCTAAATCTCCAGCCCTAATAATTGTTACTGATATCTATGATATTAATTTTCATTCCTCTTGTGCAGTTTCTTGTGTTGCTCTCCGGGGTTTACTATATCCTACTCCTTTCTGTGCTCTTATCCAAGATGCCATCATCCACATCTTTAGAAATATCTATGTGTTGATGACTCCAACATCCATACCTCTAACACAGTTTCATTCTGTGTGTTTGCCTTCCATGTCTAAATTCCTACTTTAGATGTCTCTAAGGTACTTCCAACATACATGTCATCAGAGTATTATCACTTGTGCTTCCTAAACTTTCATTTACAATTTTTATTTTATAATTTTAGTCAGTTACCATAACTAGGAATTTTTCTTAATTTTCACTTTAATTTTCTCTCTCCCCATATAGAACCTAGACCATGTTGTCATTGATATTTCTTAACCCTTATTACACTCCCATTGCCAAAATATTTTCCAATATTTTACTTTTTTATTAAACAAATTTGTAAAGAATTTCCTAACCTATTGCCCTTCAGTAACGCCATCAAGACAATTCTGTACACTGACAACAGAGATATTTCTAAAACAATTATGACCTATCAGTATTCTACTCAATGGTAGTAATTTCAATGGTAATAATTCCCAAATGCCTACAGTATAAATTCCAAACTCTTATGTGGAATTTATAATCCTTCATTATTTAAACAAAGTTAGTCTCTCTCTGTAGTACTGTTTCTTGTTTCAAAATCTTGTCTTTTCTCCTCATTTTTACGAACTCAATTCCAGTTGGGCTAATCTTCCCTGATTGTGTCATCCCTTTTTATATCTTTATGCCTTTGTTCTCACATAGAATGCTCCATATTCCCTTTGAATTACATTTGTTGAATAGAATAAGCATAAAACTACCTTTTAACTTTTGCTTTAATTAGTTGGTCTAATAACTATCAATTTAGCAGTAGGAGTATGCTTGTATTACTGATATGATAATTACATATAAAATGACAAGTCTATTAAGGATGTACTAATTGAATTCTGAAAACACAACTATATACACGTGATGGTTCAAAAAAGTGTGAGCTGAAGATTTAATTACTTACTTCATTGCTTCACATAAATATTTTTCCTTTTCCCTAAAAAATGGCATTGTATTTTCATATGATTTAATTTAGAACAAGAATAATACAGAGAAAGGACTTTTTTTTTTTGTCTTGATCATTCACATTGTAGCATTAAGTGATAATTTCAAGAAAGGAGATTGGAACTGTGAGTATGGTGTGCTGTTCCAAAGTATAGATATTCCTCATTTAAAAACCTATCTGTTTAAAACTTTTAGGACTTAATGATGGAGGCGGACACTTTGGATTTATGACCCGCTGCTCAGACCTTCAATGTGTCTTTCTTTCTGTGTATTTCTATACATCTTATCCATAAAACCTCAGTGTCTTTTGTTGTCCTTATTTATATAATACAGTAGTATTGCTGATTGCACTGAACAGTACAGTACTGTAGTTTTATGTTTTGCTACACGTTACAGTACTACATGTTAACTATGCAAATAAAGTTGGAGTTTTCTCTGACAATTTTTCTGAGCATTATAATGCACATACTATATACAATTCCTTGTTTGGCAACTAATTTGTTTAATGACCTAGTCACAGGAATTTAAGGAGAAATCTCTACACTACAAAGCACTCTTTTACAAATTATCCATTTAGGGAAAAATTACAAGTTACTGCAAAAGTTGTGTTTAAATTGTTTAAATTGTCAGCTCACCTGGGAAATGGAACACACTAAATTTTTAAACAAAGCTTTATCACTGCTGCAAATCATACACCTTTCTTTACTTTCTACTGTCTTTTATTGAAATTATATGTGATATATGAGGGGAGATTGAAATTTATAATAAATATTCAAATTAAATATACTTAGTACAATAAGTGACACTTTTCCTCTAATGTCCCTCAAATTCTCTCTTTGAACACAATTATTGTTTTTGCCATTTTCTGAAGCATTTCTGGAAGTTCTCTTTCATGAATGCCTTTATAAAATGTGATGAAAAATACAATAAATGCTGTTGTTGAATGGCATCCCACAGAATATCAAGTTTATAAAAACATTATGGTGTTTCTTCATCTTCCTTATTCACAGAATCTGGCACTGTGAGATTGTTTTGAATAAATTCAGTACATCAGGAAGCCACAGTAGAGCATCTAAAGATCCTCATGAAAAAGAGCTTCCAGAACTGCTTGAAACACTGGCAAGAATAATGGAATGAGTATGCTCAAAGGTTAAATTAAGGGGTAGTATTTTGAAGGTGATTAATGGCAATGTGGCTTTTACTGTATTTTTTAATTCAAACATTAAACTTGTTTTTTAATCATATTTTACACACGTACAGATTTATATATGTACATTAACATAAGCTAAGCTCACAGCTCAAAGAATGTTTTACCATGGTTAATGTGTTGGTAAACATTTGAGCTGTGAATTCAGTACAAATAAATACACACTTATGTGACAGAGTCCTATCTTTAGGCTTTCTGCTCTGTCCACAACAGTTATCAAATATAGTCTCTGCTAAACTTTAGCCTAATCCACTATAAAAATAAAATTAAAGTGATTTGAACATAAAATTATAAGTCTCTAATCCCAGAAATAACCTTAAATTTTCTGCTTCTAGTAGTTGTTTGGACAATGTTTTTTCACAAATACTGGTTAAGTATATAGCAGAATGACACATGCCTTACAAAGTAAATATACAATAAATAAAATATAACTGAAGAAAAAATTGCCAACAAGGTTTGATTAAATGTTAATTGTGTTACCAAAGCATGGTATGAAATACTGGAATGAAAACAGTAAGAACCACCCTCATGTTTAAAGAGAGCATAAAGGCAACAAAACAAAACACAGCAAAGCCAAAAAAAAAAAAAACTGAAATATTTGGACTAAAAATGACAATATGATTTAAGACTGAAAAGTATAAACTTGCTTGACGCATAGGTAAATTTCAATACTAAAGTGAATGTTGGCATGAATGTATTTAATATCATTAGCTTTACGGAGGATTATTGTTTGCTCTCAATTTTTGTCATTGACTACCTGTTTCTGGCTGCAGTCCAAGATATTGATTTTAAACAACATATCTGTTTGCTACGAGATCTAATTATTTTAGACACTGGTGTTTCCTTATATAATAAGGGATGTTTTTTCAGACAGTAATAATATTTAAGTTGTTAGTCTGAGTTAGAAAAGGAGGGGACACTCTTGCCTTAGAATACAATATCTCCTTTTCATGCAAAGAGCAAAGTCAAGTGCATATGCTTAATGAGGCTTTGATTTAAAGAGTTTGTGAAGTAAATTCTTTGCTTTTGTACTCATTAACAAAGTATATGATTGCTAGAAAAGTCTATATAGAAGCCACAGAATACTCTGAAATAGATCATGAAGAAGCAAAAGCTCATTTTCTGATTTTTTTCCAAAAAGCAGTGCAGTTTTTTCAAGAAAGTAAAAGCAAAGAATGAAAGAGAAACTGGGTCTTCAGAGTGAGCTTGGGTTGAGTAAGTAGAAAAAGAGGGAAAGAACAAAGAGAGAAGTACAGGCTATGTCTGAAAAACAGAGCATGGACTATTGTGGAAAGCTACAGTAGGCAAAAGCTGATTTTCTACCTCTTAATTTTAATGATGATTTAGCAAAATCCATCTATACAGTTATTTCATTATAAAATGATATAACAAAACTGTACTTGACATATTATCATTAAAGAAAACTATAGGTTTTAAGTAATTACAATCATTTCTTAAAGTCATTAGCGTTTTACAGCTTATGTGACTTTTTCATCAAATTTAGCTGAGCATTTAGTTTTATTAGAGAAAAATCAATGAAAAGTCATGTCTTAAAATATAAAATTTTGTTTATATACATTCACGATACACTAGTTTGAAACACATTTGATTGGGTAGACTACAAAACTAAATAATTACAGGGGTTATGATTTTGGTTCTTCAAAAGCAGTCTGCTTATTATATTTGAATGTAGAGTAATTGTTTAAAGTGAACAACTAGAGTATGTCACAGTGAAGACAAAAAAGAGATTAAAATTTGCGTTATAGAGTAGTTCTCATATTTTTCCTTTTGTAATGATTCTGGAAAATTTTCAGGGACAAAGAAAAGTTATACTTACCCCATATATCTATCCTGTAATACATGTATCTCTAATTGTGTTGTCTGAGGCACTCATTTAATGATAAACATTGTCTTGCTCTGTGTACTGAACTTGCTAGAGCTTAAAGTCATTTCTACAGTTTTCCTGACCATTCTGTCTCACATAGCCAAGACCCACATAAGTTGTTATTTTATTACTGATTGATTTTCCTTATTGTACTTATCATGATATCAAGTATTTATGCATTTATCATCTATTGTTCTCCACCAGAAGGTGGGCACCAAATCTTTATGTATGTTTTTATATATTCACTATTAGAGGAACATGTCTTACATACATTATGTGTTTAATACAAGAATCATGTATCACAATGAGCTGTAAAGCACCCAACATTGCATTTTCATTAGTTAAATTCTTTTTTTTTTTTTTTTTTTTTTTGCGGCACCGGGGATTGAACTCACAACCTCACACCTGCCAGACAGGCGCTTGAGCCACTGAGCCAAACTCCCGGCCCTAGTTTTTTGAGGCAGGGTCGCACTATGTCGCTCAGGCCGGCCTTGCGCTCGTGTTGTAGCCCAAGCGGGCCTCGAACTCACAACGCTCCGCCTACCTCAGTCTCCCAAGTGCTGGGATTAAAGGCGTGCGCCACCACGCCCGGCTCATTAGTTAAATTCTATCAAACTTAAATTAATAAATTGCCATTTATTTTCAATCGTATCTAATTCTTCTTGCTGTTTCTTAAAACTGTAGTTTTCAATTTTATTTTTTATATATATACAATAACTCATCAATTTTAATTGCACATTTTAATGTATTTTTGCCGAATACATACATATGTGTATACACCAAGCCTATTCTTGCCCTTCAAAATTAGCTGTCCCTGTTCTTATATAGCTAAGAAGTGACTGGTTTCCACTGCCACAGATTAATTTGGCTCCTTCTAGGATTTCAAACACAGTGTGTATTTTTGTATCTGATATCTTTTGCTCAACATAATATTTCTTTTTTTTATTTAAGAGGAAAAAAAAGACACATAAGAAAGACAAAAACAAAAGAGACAAACAAACGACTAGAGTAAATGCTCAACAGTAACATTATAGGCTTACAAAACAGGATGATAGAAACTTGACAGTGGTTGCAATATTGCGCATCATTAGCTTCAAAATGTGAGTGGGATCCCATTGTTCAAATGTAGCACAATTGACTGTTTCCAGTTTTTTTTTTTTTTTTTTTTTTGCAGCACCGGGGATCCAACTCACAGCCTCATGCCTGCCAGGGCAGGCGCTTAAGCCACTGAACCAAACTCCCTGCCCTGCTTTTTTGAGGCAGGGTCGCACAATGTAGCTCAGGCCAGCCTTGCGCTCGCATTGTAGCCCAAGCGGGCCTCGAACTCACAACGCTCCACCTACCTCAGCCTCCCAAGTGCTGGGATTAAAGGCGTGCGCCACCACGCCCAGCTTGTTTCCAGTTTTGTAATATGAAGAAATCACTTATGAACACTCACATAAAAGTATTTTGTGAACACAAGTTTTCCAGTATTTGTTGAAATGTCTGAAATATATTTTCTGAATTATTAAATAAAAGTTTGTAAATTGTTTTCACAGTGACTAGATACTGCACATCTCAACTGTAATATAAGAAGCTTCCATTCAATGCACATCCTTACCACCACTGTGTGTCCTTGGATTTTATATATTCACACATTTTAGTATGTGTAATAGCATCTCATTGTGCATTGCATCTGAATTCTTCTTAAAATTATCATGTGTTATGTAGTAGTAACCCATTGATAACTGCATTTTTATTTTTAAGTGTCTATTCAGATGAGTGACTTTAAAATACTAGATTGCTTATTTTTGTAGAAGGGAGAATAATGCCCCCCATAATGTGTACATCATACATAATACCCAAAACCCTTGTATAACTTACATGGTAAAAGGGATTTTTTCGATTTGATTTAGTTAAATATGTTAAGGTGGAGGTATTGTTCTAAACTATTCCAGTAAGAATCCTCATAAAAGACAGATGGAAAGATCAGAGTCACAAAATATTTGACTATAATACACACAGAGGCAAAGGTAAGAGAGAGGGGGAGAGGAGACCAAGGGAGCAAGGGAGAGGGAGAGAGAGAGGAGACAGAGGCAGACCTAGAGTGAGACAGAGAAACAGACACAGAGATAGAGACAGAGAGACAAAGACAGAGAACGAGACTCTAGTGTTGTCTTTAAAGGCAGAGAAGGCAACCGTGACAGAAGGAATGTGAACTAATAATGGCAAAGAAACAGATTCAAACTTAAAACTTCTAGAAAGAATTCAGCTGTGACTGATTTTAGATGTTGTTTTAGGTCACAAAATTGGTGGCAATTTGTTACTACAGTAAGAAGAAATCAATATAGCTTTTCAATGAATCAATATAACTTTTTATTGCATTAAGATAGTTTTTTACATATTCTGGATATGAGTTTTGATCAGATATAAAACCAATTTTGTAGTCTGTGACTTGTCAATTTAGTCTCTCATTTGTCATTTTATTTTCTTAATATCATCTTTAGAGTGGCACAAAGTTTTATTTATTATGCAGCAAGAATTATTTTCCAACTATTATTATACACTTATCTGAGGCCATGTTAGTCATAATTTTCTAAAATATTCATAAAATTCATTCTCATTGACAAATGTGTATTATAACTCATAACAAGGAAATCAATATGTTGGGTAACAGAGTAGCAATAAGATGTAGGGAGGTGTCATATAAAGAAAAGGAAAACATCATTAATTTGTCAATCCAATTTTAGAGTTAACTATGAATTTGTAATGTAAATGCCATACTTTCTTTAACTTTACTAGTTTTAAAAATCCTTTCCTTCTCCATGTCCAAGTCCATTTTGTTATCTTTTACTTCCTTATTACCTAAAATCAATCTTGTCTCCTTAATCAAATAGATGCAGCAACTCTAACTTCAGCTATCTGAACTTTCAAAGGCCTCCCCGTCTTAATCAAACAATTTTCCTTTAGTTTCAAATCACATGCAAATTCACGCTTAAAGACTTTAAAGAATATATTTCAAGAGAGGGGAGGGGGAAAGGAACGAAGGGGAAAAAACACAATAGAAAGAAGAAAATGGAAACAAAGCTTTTGTAAATAAGGAGAGGAAGAGGGGTTGAAAGGAGAGGAGGAGATTGGGGCAATAAGAAGAATCAAGATATATTATGTACAGGTACAAGATATATTAAGTACAGCAAATAAATTTGTCATGATGAATGTGATCAATATGTATATCTAAAAAGTACCAATAAGGTAATTAAAAAAATAAAAAAAATTTCATGAATACAAGAATTTTATATATATATATATATATTTCATGTCATATATTTCATGTCATTATACATTTATGTGATATACTGTAATATTTTAATACATGTATAAAACATGTAGTGATCAAACCAGAGTAATTGATACATTCATTTTCAAACATTCATTGTTTCTTTATATTCAGACCATTCAAAATTCACTGGACTTGTTATATTGAAATATAGAAATAATTGTCAATCTAGTTATCCTACTGTACTTTAGAACACTAAAAGCTATTTGTCTTATTTAACTGCTCCCTTAAACCTATGAACTAGCATCATTTTGAGGAAATGCTAAAATTTGGTTGAGACCCATTTTTATTTATCATAATTGCTTCTTTTTCAACATTAAAAATATAATCTGTTAGTTTCTTTTAGATATTGTGGAGGAGAAATTTTATTTTTTACTTCCTGATCTGTTTTCTGGTAATTTTTGCATATAACATGAAATTCTACCACAAACACTGTAGACAATAAGTCAATAAATGAACGTTATTGTTACAATTGAAGTTTGTTAATGAATTTTAAATTTCATTTACACAGTTTTCATTTGTCATAAAATATTCGCCTCTTTTATAAATAATTGTAAATGTAAATATAAAAAATATATATGCTACAAAAATGTGCATAGAAAAGTAGATATGACACATATGCCACAGTTCATCAAGTCCAGCTTTGTGTATAATATCTAACTTATAAACCAACAATGCAGTATTTTTCAAAGCTTTTATACTGGAGATGTGTGATTTTTACTGTGACTGTGTCTTTGGAATTGGCTCAGAGTAGGTATTTGGAAAAGTTTGGGGAAGTGGGCTGAAGAAGACCTAGAAGGCAGTAAACAAAAGTTGATGATGATTCTGTTCTAAACAAAGAACAAAATGCTGATAGGAATGTGTACACAAAGGGCAGGCTCAGGAGATTTCAGTTGGGATAAGGACTTCATTGATAAATAACTAGATGCCCTGTGTTATGCTCTGGTAAAACAAAGAAGCAATAAATATCTGCATCTTGCCCATATCTTGAGCCTTTGCATGGAACTGAGATTAGGAATGGAGTACTAACTGATTTCATTGAGAAAATTTCAATAGCATTTTAACATTTAGGCTGTGGCATGAGTATTGGTAGCTGTTTGTAGGCAGATTTACAGTGGTAAAGGGTTCTGAAAACAGAGCAGAGAAACTTAAAATTTTTCCCAGAAGAAATCATGTGTAAAGTTATGACCAAAGGAGGCGTGCTGTTGAAAAAATTAGGGCTATTAAAAATAAACCAGGTAGTTTATACAAAGAAAAGAAAATACATGCCTTACAGCAATCTCATAAATCAGCAAGACCCTATCCATCATAGATTAAAAGGTGCAAAAGTGTAATCTATTCATGTGACAAGGAAGCTCCTGGGTCCCTTACTTCAGAATGGTTTCCTTGGGAATTGATTTCCTGGGATTCATTTTACTCTGCTTAAACCATTCAGGTACTCAAAGGCCACATGCTGCAATTATAGCATAAAAGATGACTGATCTTAAAGGCATATAAGCACATGTTTTCTTCAGGATCCTCTCAGCTGCCATGAGGAAACAATAGACCTTTTCAGTATACTTGTGTCACTTTATTGTGATTCATGGTGTATACTATGTTAGTGTTTTGGAGTCATCATAATTTTGTCCCTATGCTTGCTTCTCTGGGTAACTTCTTTTCTTAAGGTATTTATTTTTGTTATTCAATTCCTCCTTAGGGATATTTTTTGGTCTCCTCTTTCCTTTATGACGTCTTTCAACTTAGTTGTACTTTTTATTCTACTCCGACACTCCCACCAATAAATCTGGAAAGAACACAGCATAATACATTCTGTTGTTTTGGAAGAGTATGTGGGTAAGTGTAATAAGTAAATGGATAATGTCTTATTCATCTGGCAAAATATTTCTCAAGAAGGCACCATTAATATGTTGTTTACATCAGAAAAGAGTAATATACCTCACCACAGGGCATTAAATCCCAGTAGCATATCCCTTAGATTAGGGAAAAATACCGATCTTACCAAATATTTCTGGTGTTTAACTCCCTATATTAAAAACCACTGGCAATATCTCCAGACATCATCAATAGATATTAAATTTAATTGTGTCTTTAAAATAAAATCAAATTCAATAAATTCTTACTGAAATTACTTATTTTTCAAAAATAAATTTAATGATGAAAATAATATAATCCTCTTTGGATTACTCATTACTACTTTTCTGCTGTGAAGAAAATCTGTTTTTACTAGCAATTCTTGATGCTTTCAATTATTTAATTAATGCACTATATTATTAGAACAAAAACCTATTTTTCTTTTGTGAAGTAAATAAATTACTACTCCATTTGTGTAAAATTAATTTATCTCAACTGTTACAGGTAAGAAAAAGAAAGGTTAATCTTTGTATGCTAAAATTGATCAGATGTAACACAACTGTAACAGATTATGAGGGCATGATTGCATGAAAGAAGTTTCTGTATTTTCTTAGCTACTTTTCACTTTTACTCCTGTAACTTAGAATTCATATTCCTCAAGGACAGGTGAACAATATTAGGTAAGAAGAAACCAAAGGACTGCACAATGAACTTAGGCATGAAGAAGGAAAGGCTTTTTTGAAACTATAGCAATGTTAAGGGAAGGACAACTTTTACATTACAAATTAGTACTTATCTTTAAAACTGAGTTGTCGAATTAGCAGTGTTTTGTTTGTCTTTCCAGGAAACCTCCATACATTTTATTGCTACTCTGTCACCTAACATAGTGCCTTGCGTGTTATGAATTATTATTACATATCTGTCAATGAGAATGAATTTTATGAGTATTTTAGAAAATTATGATCATATTATTGCCTCAGAGGAGTGTATAATAATGGATGGAAAATAATTCTTATCAAGTGATAAGTAATGCTTTGTGCCATTCAAAAGATGATGATATTAAGAAAGTAAAAGGCAAATGAGAGAGAAACTAAAATGACAAATCACAGACTACAAATTTGTTTAACATCTGATCAAAATTCATATCCAGAATATGTAAAGAAATCTTATAACTCAGTGTTGATACATCACACAAAGATAGTGATATATTCCTCTTTTTATTCAGATACTTCTGATTTAGAGGGCATAGCATTTTCTGATTCTAATGAGTTAAGCATTTGTTCATTTGTCAATGCTTATAAAGTTGTTACCACTGAATATATAATCTCACAGGAAAACTTACACTAATTTTTCTAATATATCCTAGGATACAATGTCTTACTTTTAAAACACTAAAACTAAAAACAAAATAGCAATTGTATTGTCAAGAAGGAAAGCAGATAATAAGACTGCTATCTTTGGCCAAAAGTTAAAACTAAGATGTCAGCTCCTCAGTCTTCATGCGATTGGAATTATTGCTGTTTCTTTGATCATTGATACGTGTGAAATTATAAGACTTGATGTGCTTAAACATTATCTCATTAACTTTAATTCACGTCAAACCACAAGATTAAACAGACAAATATTTGCCAACTAGATGATAACTAAATATGTTAAAAACCTAAATTATTTTCCATCTTCTGTTGATACATCCACAAACAAGATAATTTTAATAGGGGAAATGATAAGATAATAGATATACTCTTGCCTATTATTTGAATACATTGTTAAAACTATAGCTTCATTGAACAGAAGATATATTAAGCAGGCCCTAAATTTTAGGTAATAATGTGGATGACTATTTTTGCATCCTGGAAAAAAGGCTTGATCATAACATTTAATGCTGTACACTGCTAAATTATCCCAATTTAGAAGTTATAACTTATGAGAAGCCATTATATTATAAAAGATTATAGAAGATAAATTTGCATTCTATTGCAGCAACAAATCACTACTAACTTAGTCAAGACGTCACAAAACTTAATTTTACAATACAGTAGATTATTAATGTAACACAGATCTCAGTAGGTTTAAAACAGTTATTGGCAGGTCAGCTTCACTTTTGGAGAACATAGCAGGCAGCTCATTCCTGGCCTTTACAAACACGCCAACATTCTGTGGCTCAAGTCCTCTCCCTCTGTCTTCAAAGACAGTAGAATAGCATCTTCAAATCTGACACTGGTAAATTTGTCTTTCTTTTTCATTTATAAAGTTCATGTGATTAACTACAGGATCCAAAATATAACCCAAAATCATTGCCAAATCTCAAAATACCTAAATTTATTACAGTTACAAAGTTCCTTTGCTATGTAAGATAACAAATTCACAGGTTTTGTGATTAGACATGGTTATCCTTAGGATGGGACATTATTCCACCAACCACAAGAAAAAAAAATTTGCCTAAAGCCTACCAATTAACTGATCTGTCATTTTTGGCAGTTTGAATGTGTTAAACTATTTTCTTGCCTATAGTTTGAATTTTAAAAAATTCATTAAAATGTAATGCTACACATATGTATGGAGCACAATGTAATATTTTGGCATATATATATCATATACTAATCATCAGAGTAATTATCATTTCTCTCCTGCTCAGTTCTTTGAGGTTGGGGTTTTGCTCTCTTTTCTAGTATCCATAAAATATACAATAGCTTGTTGTGAACAGTACAATTCCCACTGTGCTGTGGAATAATATAATTTATTACTACTCTATGAGGTTTAGTACCCAGTATTCGTCCTCCTTCATTTTCCCCTCATGCATTCTAACTTATGTTACTCACTTCTCTACATACAAACTGACATTTTGTGGGTCTCATATATAAAACAGTATAAGTAGTGTTTGTCTTATGTATTTGGTTTATTTTACTTAACGGATATCTTCATTTTTGTGATAAATTTTGCTATAAGTAATACAATTACATTCGTATTTATGCCTATTAGCCTATGATATTATTCCATTACTATATGGCATTATCTTTATCCATTCATGAACTGGTTCATATTTGGCTGCAATGGACATTAGTTTAAAGATGTTTTTCAATACAGTGATGTCACTTCATTTTGAATGTTTTGTATACCCAGGAGTAAAATAGCTGGTCATGTGGCAGTTCTATTTTATGTTTTTTGAGGAACCTCCATACTGTTCTCCATAATGTTTATGCCAATTTGGATTTCAGTCTACAATGCTGAAGAATTCAGGCTTTTTCAGATTTCTGTCAGCACTTGTTATCATTAGTCTTTTGATATTAGCCATACTTACTGTGATGAACTGAAATCTCATTGTAGTTTTTATTTACACTCCCCTGATTATTAGTTATATTGATCATTTTTTATATATCAATTGTCCATTGAATTGTCTTTTGAGAAATGTCTGTTTAGATCTACTGACCATGTTAAGCTGAGTTAGATGATTTTTGCTTCTGAGATTTGTAGTTTTCTACATGTTCTGGATATTAAATATATAAATTGAAAATATTTTCTCCAGTTCCATAGGCCTCTTTTTTCAAGATCTATTCTCAGCCAACAGTGTGGCATCTCTCAGTTTAGCTCACACACACTACTTGGGAGCTGCAGGTGGAACATCATTGACTTGTCATGTTGCTCTAAATACTACACATCGTCACTTTGTTTAGAGTCATTTGCGTTGCTCAAAGCCAATTGAGGGAATAACAACAAATTTTAGCCAGTTCTGCACATATCAGTTCGTGCAAATTGGGCCAGGTTTAGCCAAAATGGAGACAATCGCTCTTCTTTCAAGGAGAGTTGTCCAGATGACTCTCTACATCAATCACTCTGGTATTGACTGTGATATAAGTGAAGGTATGTTTAATAAACTGAACAGAACAGAAATCCCCTCTTTTAAATTATTGGATGTAATAACTATTCCAAAATTGGAAAGAAAGGGGAAAAATGAAGCAATTGTACAGATTTGGAATTTATTTTTTCTAAAATGAATATCCATATGAACATAACATAAGAAATACAACACCCTGCAATTTGGGGATTGTGACAAAGAGGAATACTGGGCTACCTGTAGGATTTTTTAATACATTGCATAATGATTCTGTACTACTATGCAAATAAATGTGAAGATTTAAAAATATAAGGATTTCAATAAAACACAGTTAAATCTAAAATGGAGAAGAGTAAGCAGGGCAATATATTTAAGTAGAAATGGAGAGTTGTGTAAGCAATACACAGATGGTTCTTTAAAATATATCTGTTAGAAAGGGAAATTTGAAAACCTATAAAAAGCAGAAGAAAGTTAAGATAGAAAAAAATACAGACCTATATATAAAAACATATTATTCAACATTAAACTGCAGAGAACATTTGAACATACATTTAATATATTTTCAATATGCATGTTTGTCAAATAGAAATAAAAAGTTCTTGATTAAAGAGACATCAGCAGATTTGTACATAGAAAAGCACTTTTTTGCAAACTTAAATTCTGTTTCTTAAAAATCTAGAAAGAACAACCTGAAATTGTCACTTTTCTATAGTTTAGTGTCCATAGTATCAGAGTATGATTCTAATGTATGCATATTCCCTAAGAATAAACAAAGTTCTCTTCAAAAATGATATAGGCAATACTTGAAAGTTTCAGAAAATATTTTCTACACCTAGAATTAGATAAGGGTGCAAAGACATTATGCACAAGTATTTACACCTATAGCTGGCTCATTACACCTAATTTTAAAGATATAAGGCCTAATTGCAGAACTATTTACATATACAATTTTTGTACCTCTTCTATTCTCGTATTTAACAATTATTATGTCAGTTTTTCCTTTTGCTTTTCTTATTGCTATTATAAGTAAACTGCTATTCAATGGGAATGCCAGACTTCCAGTTTAAAACTTGTGATAAACGGAGGTTAAATTAAAAGGATAAGCAAAGGTTCATCATGTAAACCATATTCATAAGAAAGCAGAGATGCCTGTATTAATATGAGGTACTACAAATTGAAGAACAAATACAATTGCTAGGAAAATGGTAGCAAATGATATTATGTAATGAAAAGAATAAGTCCATCAAAACATAGGAAATCAGTGTGGAGAGTCCTCAAAAAGCTAAGATTAGAGGCCCTATTAGACTCAGCTATTTCCCTTCTGGGTATTTTCCAGAAGAATTAAAAACATAATACAACAGCAATATATGTGCACTCATGTTTATAGCAGCACAATTTGTAATAACTAAATCCTGAAAACAGCCCAAATAACCATCGACCAAGGAATGAATAAAAAAGATGTGGTAATTTTGTATAATGGAGTACTGCTCAACTATAAAGAAAGATTAAATCTAGGCGTTTATAGGTAAATGGATGCAACTAAAGACCATACTCATAAGTGACATAAATCAACCTCACATGTGTAAGCATCGCCTTGTCTCCCTAGTGTAAGAAACTAAAAGAGTAAGATAGAAAATCTGGAATAGATATTGAGAAAGGGAAACAAACCGCTCACAAGGAAAGAACAACTGGGGTGGGGGAAAAGAGAAATGAAAGAAGCAACAAGAATATATATTATGTTAGCAATCATATATTTATGTCAGCAATCATATATATATAAAATATATGATTGCTGACATAAATATATTACTAATTTTCTTTAGTTCTTTGAACAGATCGGTTTGTGCTTATCTTGGTTGTTTAATTTTACATGCCTATATCTTGTAATCTGAGCAACAATTTTGAAGACAGCAATATGCAACATATTAACCATTGCTAATTTCTTATTATCCTGTTTAAAATTCTGAATCATTGTTTTTATTTTGTTTCAAATTTCTCTTTTTAAAATAAAAAAAAACCAGCAATCTGAAACATATATAGAATACTTCAAAGCACACAAAAGCAAAAATCATGTTGGAACTAAAGAGACAAAATAAATTGCATTTCCTTTTTAATATTTTGACACTCCTCTTTCAAAAAGAATTAACAATCAAAAAATCAAAGATATAGAAGAGATAAATGACACCATCAACCAGGATTAAATTGACTTTCATAGATGCATCTTTTGCAAAAACATATAAACATTCTTCTTACATACACATGGAGTAATGACTGATACAAATTATATTATCATACTTTTGTATAATATTAAACAATTTAAAAGAATTGACTTCATGTTAACTATGCCAATCGATAAAAATGGAATAAAATATGGAGTCAAAAACCAAAAAAATCACAGGAAGATCTCAAGACAAATAGAAATTAAAATATACATGTTTCCAATGCATTTGTGAATAAGAAATTATCAAGGAAAATTTGAAAATATTTTAAGCTGAATGAAAGTGAAAACACAATATTAAAAGCTTTGTAGGACACACAACAGTGCTTTGAAAAATGTTTATACCAACAAATGCTTATATTATAAAAGAAAGATTTTAAAATTAAAAATCTAGCTTTGTTAAAAAGGTAGAAAAACAAAAGCAAAATAAATTCATAATAGAGCAGAAGAAGAAAATGTTAAATATAAAAATGGAAACCAATAAAATTGAATCCTAGATATCAAGTTAATATTTCAGTTTACAATTTGAATTTGAAAACAAGTCCATTTGTGATGGATGATAGCTGTATGGATAAATATCTCAAAAACAAAGGGGAAATCTTTAGGCAAAAATTTAAAATAATGTGTTTGATATCTTTTTAAATCTACTTTGTGTTACTATAATATAATATCAGTCTGGATATTTAGTGAAGAAAGGTGTTTCTGAGTTGATTTTGACCACTTGTGACTCTATAGTGGATTTCAGGTGTAGTCCTGCTACCACAGCTCCACTAAGCACTATGAAAGTGTGAGAAGGTGTTTCGAAGTGACCCTATTCCAATCTTATATTTCTGATTGCCATTGCCCTAGTGGGGAACTCTCTGCAATACCTGTACCCTGGGAGAAATCTCTGCTTGGGTCCCGATATCCAGTGAGGCATGCTTTCAAATCTAGTTTGAGGTACACATGACATTACAGCTTGCATTTCATGTGTGCTCTCAAGGGTTAGTGCCATATTGACACCAAGACTCAGTTGCCACTTTCCTTTGCAGCAGCGAGCTGAACTACATTGTGCTTGTCTGAGCCACAGCTGAGATGGTTAAGGCATGCTGCATGAGAATTTTGGGATCAAAGACTGAGGTGAACCTTCATAGAGTCCTGAAGACTCTTTGGGTAACTTAAACCCTTTCTTTTAAACTGTTTTGGCAAGGAAGTCCTGGCATTCTGGCCTACAATGGTGTAGAAGACAAAGA
Source organism: Dasyprocta punctata (assembly GCA_004363535.1). Classification (NCBI taxonomy): domain Eukaryota; kingdom Metazoa; phylum Chordata; class Mammalia; order Rodentia; family Dasyproctidae; genus Dasyprocta; species Dasyprocta punctata. The sequence goes on along the minus strand of RJWM01008224.1, from coordinate 10,610 downwards.
TCTCTAAAATGCCTGTGTGACTATTTTTCCAATGAATTGATGAATAGCATTTGGTTACTTCTATCCATACTAATCTGCTTATTAAAGGGTCCATTGTCACACCCTTGGTTTTCTTTCCTAAACATCTTTTTGTATGCATCGCATGTCTAGACTGGAGTTTTATTTTTCAAGTCTTTATATTTTGCTTCCTTTAAATAATTAATTCCATGTGTACATGTTTTTCTCTCTTATCACATTTTGCTATCTAAAGCTATGTGAAGCCATACAGTAGGTTGAACACTGTTGTTTAGATAGTTCTTCTGCTAAATATACAAGTTTATCATTCTTAAATTCTGCCTTCTATAAAGTCCTACACATAGACATATGTCAGATAAGTTCTTTATCAATTTGTAACAAGGATGGCCTTTCCTAAAGTTTCCAGCAAGAAAATTATCTTTTCTATATAGTACCTCATTGGAAACATCTTTGAATTCTATATTCAAATATAATCTATATATAAATATAATCCATATTCTGTATACAAATATTCTGTACATGACTAAATATGCTCTAAGAAAATTTAAGCTTTCTTTACAGCTTTCTTTTTCTATGCCCTTACTTGAATTGCCTTAATGCTTCATGGTGATACTGACTTTTTCCAGTATTCAATTGCCAAATATTCTGGCTTCTACTGATGATTCAGTCCTACAGTTGCTTCTACATTTTTAGTTATTTGTAATGGCAAAAACCCAATCCACAGTTTAAATTTGTTAGTTTGTTTTTTGCTGCTGTAAAAACATAACACGAGCTAAGTAACTTGTAATCATCAGATACTTCTTTGTCAGAGTTCTGGAGACTGACAAATATAGGACCAGAACACTGGCAGGTGTCAGTCGTGGTGGTTCATCCCTGTAATCCCAGCATTTGAGAGGCTGAGGTAGGAGGATCATCACAAACTCGAGGACAGTGTGGGTTATATACTGAGCTCAAGGCCAGTCTGAATTACATAGTAAAACCCTGTCAAAACAAAACAAATAAAATAAAACAGACATTGGCATGTTTATTGTCTAATATGGGCCTGTCTAGTTACTATTTTCATGATGGGACTTATGAATGTTGTATCTGCTGAAAGGGAGGGATGCACATGACAGAAAGTGGAAGAGGGGAAATGGAACCACATTTTCTCACTGAGGTTTTTTATAAGGGCATTCATAAAGGCAAACCTATACACATCTCCAAAAAACTTTTCTTCACAGCATTGTTGCATTGGAGAGTAAATTTCTGCCACATAAATTGTGTGGGACACGTTCATATCATAGCATATCTCTATTTCAAAAATTATAATATGGTAATGAAGAAAATCAAGATCAATGTAAATGGAAAAACATACTGTGTTCATAGATTTGAAGACTATAAATATATCATCTCTCCTAAAACAATCTATAGACCCTATGTAAATTGATTCATTCCCAGAAAAATTATTTAGAGATAAAAGTAAATTGATTCTAAAATATATATGGAAAATTGAATGAACTCTGATTTTGAAAAATTTTGAAACAAAATTGGGAAATATCAATCTGCCCAATGCTAACTCGATATAAAGTACTTTAATTAAGATTTGGCTGAAAGATAAACACACAGGTAAATGAAAAATAGGGAGATTATAAATAGACCTATGTGATATTTTGACAATGATATAAAAGCAAAGAAAGCTGTAAGGGTTTTAGGAAAAACAAACCAGGGAAATAACACTGTGACCTGGGTTTAGGCAAAGAGATTTTAGACATGACAATAAAAATATGTTCCAGAAAGGTAAAATTGCCCTTCATCTAAATTAAAATCTTGACACTTTTACTTTGCCAAAAATGCTGTTAAAAGGTTGGAAAAAATGTAAAGAGATATGCCAGTAATTAGAGGAATTTTTTTTTGTCAGTCACATATCCAACAAATGCCTTGTACACAGAAAACATAAAAAAAAAAACCCTCACAAAACTAAACTATAAAGTAACAATACAAGTTTTTTAAATGACAGAAGACTTCAAGTGTCACTTCAAAGCTTCAGCAAAGATGGTATGTGGATGGCAAATAGACATATAAAAGATATTCAATATCATTAATCATTAAAATAAAAATTACTGACAATGTCATGTCTTGCCGAGGACACAGAACGGCAGAAATTCTCATACATTATTTGTGAAGGATCAGAATAATGCAGCTACTTTAAAAATAAGATGTCACTGCTCCTTTCAAAATTAAACAAATACATGTTATATTACCCAGATCTTTACACTTAGGTAAGTGAAAATTTATGTTTACAGAAAGCAATGTGCAGGAATGAGAATAGACTTTTATTCATAATGGGATTAAACCCATATATACTTCAACAGAAAAATTGACAAAACTAACAGTGACACAACCATGTAATTGAACACTCAGCAATAGCAATGAACTAATGATACAAGCAAATTTGAATCTGAAAGTTATTACAATTAGAGAAAAATTTCAATTTATAAAGGTTATGTAGGAGGATCAAGAAGTAGTGAGCAGCAGCAAAATTCAGCCTTTGTGAAATATGGAACAAAATATTGGCAAATAACAACTTGTGGTTAAAAAAAAGAAGTAGATTGCAGGTAATCTGGAAGGAATTGCAGGAAAATTAAAAGTTATAGAGAAGTTTGAGATATACATCACAATCCAGAGAAGGGAAGGGAACTATTTAGACTCTACCCAGCTTGAAACTCATGGCGCAAAGCAAAGGGAGACTGGCTTTGCAGAAGCAGAGTGAGTGCTGAGTGGCTTCAAGTGGAAATGGCAGTGGCAGATTGGGCCACAAATATGGGTTGTTGTGGAGGAGGGGATTATGGTTGTTTCAATCTGCTGGGACTGCATAGGGTTTTGCTTTGAGGGGATTCCTTCCGCATGGTAGGCAATAGCCACAGAGCAGTTTCTAAGCGAGTGCCTACCATATTGCTGGAGGCTGTTTGCTTGGGTGCCGTTCTAGGAAGGGGATGTTTGTTTTAATCTGGGACTCAGAACAGCTGGGGAATGGCTTTACTGCAGGGTTTCCAGTGCTATCACCTATAGTTACTGAGTGACAGATGGCCATTGAAGAGAGCATGAACAGGGAACAACCTACAAAGAGACGCCTGAGGGATCTGAACATAGTCTGGAAGGACACAAACCCTCCCTCCAGCAGTGGTGAGCCAGGCCCAGCTTCAGTTATTCTGAATTTTAAAGTGCTGGCATTGAATATATGTATTTGGTATTGAGTATTTATACCATTGGCCTACTGCCTGTGTCCAGCACCAGTCTGGAATCTGATTGCATTCTTTATCCACTGAGTGAACAGAGAGGCTCAAACATTGGTACACACTGGTATAACAGAGAGTCCTTCAGCATAGGGTTGTCAACTCACCAACCCACAAGCCATATGTCTGGGGAGAGACAACAGTGAATCACTGGACTCCAAAATTTCAGATCCAGAAGGAAACCAACCACTCATTCAAAAATTAAGAATATTTTCCTGGTTTTGAATTTTCTTCTCTCTCTCTCTCTCTCTTTCTCTCTCGCTCTCACTCTCGCTCTTGCTCTCTCTCTCTCCCTCCCTCCCTCCCTCCGGTTACTTCAATGGTTTGTTGGTATCTGGGAAATTTTCCTTTTTTCTCCCAGCTTTTTTTACTTTTTTTCACTTTTTTTCTTCCTTGTTTTTTTAATTTAAGCTTTCCTTATTTTTGCTCTCCACATTATTTATTTTTTCTTCTTTATTCCTGTTTTCTTTCATCTACTATTACTCTGTTTTTTTCAATCACTTCTAACTAATTCTGCAAATATCCTTCTACTTCTTAACACATTTTGTCTGTTTTTTCTCACCTTGATCTCATCTCTTATTGTTTAATTTTTTTTAAATTGCTTCTCCATTCTAAGATTCTCAAACTTCCTATATTTCTAATGATATAACAATTAAGGTTTTTAAAAAAATTTTTTTGGTAGTTTATTAACTTTGTGTTATTACTGTAGAATATATTTTTATCATTAGTAGAGGCATGGCTGTTTCATTCAATATATACTTATTTGTCACTGTCTGGATTATTTTAGTGTCTATGATATAATTGAGGATTTCTCTTCTATGGTTAAGTGTGGTATATTATTGATGCTATAGTATGACAATATCTAAATTTTCTTGGTAATATTGCAGTTGCTGATTTGCTTTATATTGCTATGGTCTCATAATTGTTGCTATTAATGGGTAACTTTTACCTTTGCATCATTAACAATCCAGTCCTATAGTCTATTCTCAGGGAGAACTGGCTGTTGAACCAATTTCACTGGATCCTTTCCTCTCAAAATATCAGAGGTGGTCAGATATTTGGACAGAGGAAAAGGACTATAGTTAGCTACAAACAGAGTGTATCACAGAAAATCAGACTAACAAGCTATCCATACTAGCAAAAAAGTCTTTGTACTATAAATACATTTAAATCTAAGCATAAATCAAAATGAACAAACAAATAAAAGTAGACATATGACAAGCCAACAAAATGCCTCCCCAGATTCCTAATTACCTCAAAGTTGGTGCTGGTGGCATTGCTAGGAAGAAAAGAAAAAGCCACAAAACAAAAATTAGTTGAACATATAATAGAGGAGACAAGAAAACAGATCTATGAGGTCCTTTGTGGGGTCACAGAAGATAAAACTGAGCATATAGTGCAAGTATAAAACAAAGTGGTCAGGGAGTTTAGAGAAGACACTAGTGGAAAGACAACTGAACTAAACATAACAATATAAAACATGAATGATAAGTTTAGAAAAGAATTAAAGTCCCTGAAAAAATTCCAAACAGAAATTGGGAAGATTAAAACATCTTTAAAGTAAAGGCAGCAGATGAGACAAATGATAACAAACTATCAGACTCGAAGATAGAGATGCTTTCAAAGACTAATTAAGCAGAGATACCTTAGAAACAAGAGAGCAAGAAAAATGGATCCAACTACTGCCATATGATGTTAAGGAGACTAATTTATGATTAATTGGAATAGGCAAAACTCAGGAGACAGCACAATGGTTATAAAAATGTATTTGGAGAAATAATAGCAAAAAAATTCCAAATGTGTGTGTGAAAATTAACAGTTTGTGTCTCCTTGAATGAGAAATGCCCAACTAAATTGGATTAGCATAGTTCTGAGCATGGCTGAGGGGATTCACTGAAGACATAATGCTCATTCTAGGGTGGCTTGTTACTTAATGTTATAAAGGGAAAATGAAGAAGAAAGACTCACCTCTGTTTACTTGGGGGAGCTCTAGTCTTCACCTTTGCCTTGGACCTTGTCTCCTGGCTTCCAGCTCAGATCCTTTGGCATTGTACCAGAAAGCCTTTGACCTAATGAAAAGGACCCACACAAGACACGACATTGAAATCCAAAACTTGACTGTATTCTTCAGATCACCATGCACATAAAGGCGTTTTGCACTCTTTCACACCTGACTCTGTGGGAGCCATTGTAAGCCAATCTTGTAAATTTGTATACATTTGTATATCTTGCATTAAATCTGTGTAGTAAACACTGACTGATACAATAAGGAAACAAACATATAAGTAAATGTGGCATATAGAACTCCAAATAACCACAATCAAAAAAACAACCTTTTCATGTCACATTATAATCAAAGTACAAGTGTTCCAACACAGGGACAGAATCTTAAAAGTGGTTAGTGAAAAGTAATGAATCACTTATGAATGTAAACCCATCAGAATTACAACAGACTTACAAAATTTAAAGGGAAAGAGAGCTTAGACTAAAGTTTTCTTTTTTTTTTCAAGGCCTAAAAATACCAACATCCAACCCATAATTACATCTCTTCCCAAATATTTCTTCAAAACTGATGGAAAAATGAAATATTCCCATGCCAAAGAGCACCACAAAAACTTTATGAAACTAGCACTCTAGAAAATTCTCAAGGATATCCTAGAAGCAAACAATGAAACCAAAAATTCCAGAAAATCTAATGGAATGAATGCACCAGATAGGTTGAAGTGTTAAGGAGAAAGAGAAAAAAGAAAAGAAGAGAAAAGAAAGGAAAGGAAAGGAAAACAAAAGAATGCAATGATAAAGATAAGTCAATATATTTCAAAAATAACTGAATGTGAATAATCTCAATTCCTCAACCAAAAAACACAAATTTGAAAAATGGATCAAGAAACAAAACCCAATAATTTATAAGAAATGCTTTTAGTTAAAAAAAACTTTACAGATTAAAATTCAAAGGAAAAGAAATAACAGCATAAAATGGGAACAGAAAAAAAACGTAAGATTAGGTATCCTTTTTTGAGACAAATTGGATTTCAAACCAAAACTGATCATAAGATATAAAAAGGTCTCTATACAGTTGGTCACTGACTTACAAATACTTCAAGTATAAATTTTCACAGATATAAGTTGAATTTGCCTTTTTTTTTTTTTTTTTTTTTTTTTTTTTTTTTTTTTTTTTTTTTTTTTTTTTTTTTGCAGCATCAGGGATCGAACTCACAGCCTCGTGCCTGCCAGACAGGTGTTTAAGCCACTGAGCCAAACTCCCAGTCCTAGTTTTTTTTGAGGCAGGGTCGCACTATGTAGCTCAGGCCGGCCTTGCACTCGCGTTGTAGCCTAAGCTGGCCTCTAACTCACAAAGCTATACCTACCTCAGCCTCCTGAGTCCTGGGATTAAAGGCGTGCGCCACCACACCCGGCCCTGAATTTGCCTTTTTAAATGCTTTACAGTGTATATTTGTAGCAGAGGTGTAGAAGACTCATCTTTGCAGACTTGTAAATGAATCCAATTTAAGAATATTCTCCTAGAAAGGAATTCATTCATAAGTAGAGGATATATTGTAGGTTGTTTAAAGCAACAATTCAAAAGGTGAAAAATAGCAATCATATCAAACTCTGGAACTCCATATATCATAAAATGACCAGTACTGGAGATAAAAAATCACATCAAACAGAAGCACAATTATAATGGGGGAACTCAATACTCTACTATTACAAACAGCTCAGTTAGACAAAAAATAAAAAAAAAATATATGAAAGACGAAACAAAGCTCAAAATATGGACTTGATAGATATTCAGAGCATTCCACATAAAACACCTAAATACACATTTTTCTCAGCAACATGTGGGGCTTTTTACAAAATAGTCTGCATGTAGCCCATAACATAAGTTAAAATAAATGCCATGAATCAACATTAAACCATGCATATTATTAAATAACAGTGCAAAGAAACTAGAAATCAAGGTGAAACATAGAAATTGCACAAAAGAAAATAGAAAATTAAAAATATTCAACTAAGTAATTAACAGGCCATAGAAAAGATCAATGCAAAAATAAACCTATTCATAGACTCAACTGACAATGCCAGTGTACTCTACCAGAACCTATGGCACACAATGAAAGCCTTTGCAAGAAGGAAGTTTATAGCTGTGAATTTCCACATTAGAAAACAGAGCATCCAAATAAATAACCTAATGATGAACTTCAAGTTCCTACCAAAACTACAATTCAAATCCAAAGCTAGTGCAATGGATGAAACTATAAAAATCAGAGCAGATATTAGTGAGTTTGAGAGTAAAATAAAAAGACTCAATCAATCAAAGTGCTGTTTCAGTGAAAGAATAATCAAGTCTCTAGTCGACTTTTTTAATAAAGGAAATAAAAGACTAAAAAAACCTTCAATTATAAATGAAAATATTGAAGAGCTGGGCATGGTGGTGCATGCCTTTAATCTCAACACTCAGGAGGCTGAGGTAGGAGGAGCGTTGTGAATTTGAGGCCAGCTTGGGCTGCAACGTGAGCAAGGCCAGCCTGAACCACATATCACGACCCTATCTCAAAAAAAGTAGGGCTGGGAGTTTGGCTGAGTGGCTTAAGCGCCTGCCTGGTAAGCCGTGAGGTTGTGAGTTTGATCCTCGGTACCACAAACAAAACAAAACAAATCAAAACAGCAAAAAATAGTTGAAAACTCAACAGACTTTTCCAAAATCCAGTTTATCATTGGTAACTAAACTGAGAACCTGTACCACAAAGAATTGAGAATTCAGAAGAAATGGGTAGCTTCCTAGAGACATATAATGACAAAGTTGAACCATTAAGCTACAAAAATCCTGAAAAATTCAATATTCAGCAACTAATTTGAACAATGAATAAAAATATATCAGCTAAGAAAAGCCATGTCCTAATTTATACACTTCCACATTCTATAAGAACTTTATGAAGATTTAATGTCAATACACCTCATATTCGTCAATGAAATCACAAGGGAAAGAGACTTTCCAATGTTATTTCTGGGAGCTACCAATACACTGATTCCAAAGCCAGAAAAGAATCTTAACAAAAAAAGGGAACTGTAAAAAATAAATAAATAAAAGAACTGCATAGCAATCAGTGTTGGTACTGCATGTCTGTATTCCCAGCATTTGGGTGGCTGAAGCAGGCTGATCACTGTGTTTGAGACCAGCCTGGGCTACGTATTATAAGATGTTCAGTATCAGCACACCTTTTCAATATAGTTCTAGAAATATTAGCCAGATCAATCAGACAAGAGAAACAAATAGAAGACATTTGTATAGGAAAGGAAGAATTCAAGTTATTATTATTTGCAAATGACATGATCACCTATAGACAACACACAAAAAATTCCACTGAAAGAATCCTAGAATTATTAATTGAATCCTGTAGCATAGCAGGACACATGATCAACAAGAAAATAAATAGCATCTCTGTGCATCAATAATAAACTCAATGAGAAAGATGTTAGCGAAACAATATGGCTAAAAATAGCAACAAGAAAAACTAAATCCTTAGGAATTAATCTAACCAAGGAAGAGAAAGTCCTCTTCAATGAACACCACAGTACTCTATAAAAGGAGATTTAATAAGATATCAGAAAATGGAAAGACATTTCTTGTTCCTGGATAATAGAAAGAAAGACATTTGTTGTTCCTGGATAATAGAAACCAACATATGTAGAATGGTCATACACTCAAAATTGACAAACGTATTTGATGCAATACCAACTAAAATTCAAATGCATTCCCCCAAGAAATTAGGAAAACTATCCTAAAATTCATATGAAACTGGAACAGGCTAATAATAGCCAAAGGATTTTTGGGGAACAAGAGTAAGAAAGGCAGTATCACAATCCCAGAGTTTATGTTATATTACAAAGCTACAGTGAAAAGAATAGTATAATATTAGCAAAAAAAAAAAAAAAAAGAAGAAGAAGATGTGTACCAATGTGTCTTAGTTACTTTTCTCTCATTGCTGAGACAGAATAACTGACACCCAAAATTAGGGAAGGAAAGGTTTATTTCTTACAGTTCCTTGGGAGTTTCAGTCCATAATCAGTTGGCTCCAAGGCAGCGTGGCATGTTGGGGCCGCTATTTATGGCTGCTGCCAAACAGCAAGGTGAACCGGTGAGAGAGGGTGGAAGACCAAGAGAAGGAAGACCCACATTCCTTTCGCCTTTACGCTGTATCTCAGCTCCACCCCTGGGTGGGTGCAGCACTCACATCACCAATCCCAGTGCTAGACAACAAACCAGTTGAAAAACACCAGACTCAGGGACTTCCTGCAAAATGGCCGACCTGATGACTCTGCTGTAGGGAGGCTCCCTGGAATATACCTCCCAAATGCTGGAATACAAAATAATACAATAACAGAAAGAAGGAAAGGGGAGGGAGATGGATCCTCTGGACCTTAGAGGAGTCTAGGATGAGAACTGTAGCCCTCGGAAAGAGTAAAAAAAAAAGAAGTAAACAAACAAAGGAGGCGGCGCCTCTCCGGAGCTCAATCCAACCAACCCGGACTCAAACTGGGAAGGTGCAATTAAAGTGTTTGAGATGCGCGATTGAACTTCTGTGGCTAAGGTGGAAACCGCGGAGGCAGCTATCGATCGTGGAAAGAGGTGGTCGCGAGCTGGTGAGTGAGTAAACTCGGCGGGCCCCAGCCCCGCAACCCCCACTCCCCAGGGAGAGCGAGGAACAGGCTTCCATCTTGAGATTGGAACTGCACCTAATTAGGCATGGTTCCTTGCCCACACCAGGCCCTGGAGGGGCCTGGTGGAATCTGCACGGGCGCCCTGGGGGTGATAGAGGAAATTAGGTGGATGGCCCTATCCACGCGCACTTCACCAGACATCCGCAGAGCCGAGGCGGCCTGGGGAAACACAGCAGAGCCCAGGAAAATGCCAAGAAGGAAAGGTAGAGGGCGCACTCCGGACTCCGATACAAGCAGCACAAACCTGATTGATGTAAAGGCAGACAAGGTTGGGAGTCCAAAAATTAAACTCTCAGAGGAGATGACAACTGAAGTGGGGAGACAACTCCATGAAGCTATGAAAGAAATTAAAGCGGCACTATTAGCCCAACTGAGAATTGAAATGAAATTAATAATAGGGCAATCCCTTAGCGCCTCTAAAGGAGACACAGCCGGAAAGGTGGAGGACGGAAAATCAAAGGAGATTGAGAATGAGAAAAATAAAAACTTAGAATGCATCAATCAGATTCAGAGAGAATACCAGGAACTCAAAGACTTCAATAAAAGTTGGCAGAACCACCTAAAAGAGACTAAAGATAGTTTTTCATATCTCGAAGAGAA